>CCAG010020436.1:0-14118 GCA_001077435.1 Glossina morsitans morsitans | reverse complement strand
TTTTTTTTTTTTTTGGTCTCTTTAGAGTTACATTTTGTTCTGGAACCTATTGGACTAAAAAGCTTTATATATCTAAAATTTTTCTAAGCATAGTTAGAGATTTAAAGTTTTTAAATATATGTGTGGTTTAGAGTGCTTTTGTATAAGAGAATATATATATGTGTATATATAGTCAATATATTATATTAGGACTTAAAATATCCGTTGTTAGTTTCTTTTCCTTTTTTAGTTGTCATACTTTATACATATAATTTTTATATTTATATGTATGTGTAAATGGACTTTGTGTAATGCTATTTATAAATAAAGTGAAAGATTTTCCGTATATTTTATAACTTAACAACTAACAATCCAGATACTCTACTCGCTGAATTATGCAAAGAATCTCTGTCTCCATGTGTGTGCGCGTGTGTGTCTGTGTATATGAGGGGGTATACAATGTAACCTTGAAGTACCCAGGACTAGTCTTGTTATACGTTTTAATATAATAAGTGCGACAGCTTTGCCATTTTTGTACTCTACGCGGCTTGTGCTGTAAGAGTATGTTACGTCAGTGCAGGTGGACTTGCAACAGACATATCTTTTATTATGCCGACTTCGATGAAATTGTCTTGGCCCAAGGATGAACGTTATTGAAAATCGTCAGATCGGACCACTTTTTCATTTCCCATATAACGGTTTTATTTTGAAAGGTCGTTATATGAATAATTGTGTTAAGCGAAGCCGTGTAGGGTGTTTAGAGGTGGACTGTGGTCTACTACAGTGTTTCCACTTGTTCTTATATACAAAAGTTAGTCATATATCCATTTATTATTCGTCTCTCTGTGTGTGTGTGTGTGTGTGTCTGCGTGCGCGCGCGTCTACGTATGCATATATATATATATATGTGTGTGTATAATTTATATTCCGTTTAAGTACTACTTCGTATCTTAATAATATTAAAGCTAATCTATACGTTGGACGGTGGTAGTTTCTGTAGTGTGTATGGTTGTTGTAGTAGGATTACTGCTTGCGTTATTGGCGGTGGTTAAAAACCGTTTCCGTAATATCGAACTCGAGGAAACACTGCGTCTAAATCAGCTGCATAGCATATTAAAGAAACCTCGACCTTTGGCGGAACGTGGTGCCATTAGCATTGGAACTTGATTTTTATGCGTTATTTTAATCTGTGCACAAAACAAAAATAACTGAATAAATAATGGATAGGTATGCATGATTTTATCGTTACCGTGCAAGGCATTTGCATCCAGGGTTCACCATCAATTTGCATAGGAAATGTTTTCTTAGTTTTTATTATAATTTCGCTGCATTGAGCCAAACGCCGACCAGAAGCTCTTAAGCCGGTGCGAACTTGACCCATATGCAGGCAGTTTTCCAAACCGATTACTTCGATTAACCGATCGCCGATATCTAATAATGGTAGTGATCGAAAGTGGGCGTCAAAAATTATGGAGAATAATCTTTGACATGATAAAAAGGAGAAATGTTCAGATACTCGCCACCAGCTTTTTTACAGTGTTCGACTCGAAGACAGATCGTACGCGCGTTCGTACAGTTGGTATTTATGTAAATTCATCTTTTTACGTGAAAATGTAAAGTAAAATCCCATTTCCCACTTCGGTTCGGCTTTTTATCTGATTCACTTGATTTAAAACTTGGACGGGACATTCAGTTAAAGGAGAATTTGAGAGCCAACTTAAATCTCTAAAGATTCCTTCTTCTGCATTCCTCATTGTTAATGTAATAACGTGGCGAAAAGAGGAAAATTTTCAAACTTCTTGCTAATTATGGGTGAATCGATGGAACGATTTTTCTAATTATTGCATGCGGTAGAATAAAAGTTCGTTCTCGTAACACACGGAGAGTCTTGTTATCTTAGTATTTAAATTCCTTCCTGACGGAAACAGTTCTATAAAATGCGACCTGTGTATACCCCAACGAACTTTTCCACGCGTTCTGGCCCTATGCTGGAAAATTGTTTTAACCGTATCTTTGATATATTATGGACATCATAGCGACCCAAATTTGGTACACTTCACCGTTCCTTTCCAACTTTACTACAATAAACTTTGCCTATTGTCTCAGTAATTAATTTACTTAAATCTATATTTGTATTAGTTATTTGAATTACAAGTGTATCGGAGGGTAATGGAAATTGGGAGTATCTTCTCTTCTAGAAGCTATCCATTTTCTATGTGACAGTAACTTATACCAAGATTTCATGTTGACCGTGTTGACCGAGCGCTTCAGCTAGTTAGCCTAATCTAATCCGATTTCTATCGCACTATTTTAACCGGCAGAAAACCTTTACAGGCTTTTCCTGTACGTATTGAAACGTATCTAATTTTACTGATACACTATGTTACTCGTACGGCGGTTGAATCCAGAAGCAAGAGTCAAATGTCATCTTCTTTTCCTTTATATCTCTGTCCGAACTTAATTGGCAAATCAAGATCACGATCGCAGCCAGTGGCTATAACTTCTAATGTGATTACCCTTGCACTTTTTATATCGGTTCTTATATTACGAAAATATCAAAGCGGCCAACTCTGAGCAAACGGTCTTTGGCCGATTGCTTATACAGTAAACTTAACAAGATCATACACACAAGAATAATTAAACCCAAATGTGATACCAAAACGGACTTAAAACTTTGATGCTCGCAATATATTTTATATGGGATTTTGGAAATGCATTTCCCTACGCTATGAACATACGCCCGTTTGTGAAGTGTGTAAGAAGTATTCAAATTGTATGACTAATACAAAAATGCAGTTTACGTTAGAAATGTCGGTCTGTTTGAGTAGCCGAGTAAGTAAGAATCGCGACTACTAAGTCCGCATTCGCAGGTTGAAATCTCGATGCGGAAGAATTTGCTGTGGTAGCAGGCATAACAATTACTGATTGGCCGCTTTCCCAACCTTTTTCTTTTCCCTCACTTCTTTTCGACTGCCATCGTATTACACGAATCAGGGGCTTTCCCTGAAGGGTTGATCGCACAATAAAAAAAAAAAAAAAGTTCGCTCCTTTATATTAACCATCCAGCTGCGTAGTATTCCCATTGCATTGCAATTAAAATTAGCGATGACGCATACCCAAGCAATACAAGTGGTCGTATAACAAATATTGCGGAAAAATCCAAGTGAACGATTCAAATATCGTCCTTATTCGATGAACAGCGAACAATTTACTGCTGCAAGAGGTATCGTTACATGCTAGCGTTTTAAGGCTGTAGTCTTAGAATTTATTTCCCCGGTTAAATGAATAACAATAATAATTATAATAGAAACAAGAAAATGTAAAGAAAAAGATATTCTTTAGATAAGATGTGGTAGTTCAGCCACATAATGTCTATGGGGTGGAAATTATTTTCTTATAACATTCGTGCATCCGCTGCATGGTTAATGTGCGTCATGCGCTAATTGAACTGCACCGTCCACACTTTTTTACCATAATCAAGGAGTTCTTCCTATATCTGTATTACGCATGATTGTACGGGAAATAACTCCTACACCTACGAAGTTAACCCACTCTTTTTGTTCTTGTTTTTAATCTTTACTAAGCTAAATTATATTATGAAGACAACAGACAATATGAATAGTGTTATGTTTTCTTGAAACTTTGAGTTTTTGTATCGACTGGTAATTTTTTGTTTCACACGATATGTATACAAATCATGCGCATGATTAAAGTATGTCTCGGCGGTCTAAAACACTAATTATTTGAGTATAAGATCCTTGTTGCTTGCTAATGAAGAAAGAAGGCTTTGATGTTTCTCAAAAACTTAACTCTACTAGCAAGCGGCTTATATTCTTCGGAATTGACAAAAGCTTAGTGGAGCGTTCCTAACAAGTTTTCTTATGGCAAAATGGGCGCTCAATATTCCCATATTCCCAATATTTTGTTAATTTCCAGGAGGTGATTTCGTGATTTTTCTAAGGCTAATTTTCCTCTCGTGAAAAACCGAAATATGACTCACAGAGCATAGCAAACACTATATCAGGTGGTTGCGTTCATTTTGATAGGCGACTTCTACAGGTAAAAGGTATGAATAAATGGGAAATACCAGTTCACATAACAGTTGAACTCGATGGTTTTGACCTACGTCTACATAAAATAACAATTTTCGTTTTAATGTTATTGATTTATGCAGCGTGCGCGCTCAAGGTCTTCTTCTTTCAAATTCATTACTTTTGCTTCTTATTTGAAGAAATCTGCAGCCGAAGCCCACCAAACGCCTTCAACTGTCGGTTTTGGTTCCAACGGTTTAAAAGTGGCAGCAAGAATTGACTGAAAATGCCATTTTTTGGTCACTTGTTGCAAGAGTTGCCCAGGATACAATGTTGCAGCTCGAATGGGAAGTTCTGTTACAGTCAGCGTACTCCCCAGACATGTCGCCTGCTGATTACCACTTCATCAGATCGGTGCAGCATGACTTGGCTAGTACGCTGGCAAAGTTGAAGAAGTGCCAAAACGCATCGGTGGGTGAATCGCTGCCAAAGCAGTATAAGTTATTTCGAGATGATGTCGCCATGTTACCAAAAATATTGGACATTATTGTAGAGGATGATGGAAACTATTTTGACTAATATATGCGGTACCAGGATTTGACAATAAACACCTTTTTCAAGTGAAAAAACTATCATAATTAACGCTCCCTCTTAATACGTATTATAACATAGACTTTTGTTGCCCACAATAACCGGGTCACTGGCCGACCAATTTTGTAATTTCGAGTACAATTTCAATTCGTGTGCCGCAAATAAGATCTTACGCAAGGGGCCAATTATCTCCCTTCTTAGAACTAGTTAGTCTTGGTTAGTGTAATAAAGGATCAGCAAATAACTGTTTTCTTTTATAACCATCGCCGGTGGATGAGGCGTGTATTCATTTTGTGAAAACGTTTGCAATGCCCAGAAGGAAGCATCAGAGAGCCCACAAAGTATGTATATTCTTGATCATTATTACATTCTAAATCGATTTAAGCACGTTAGTCTGTCCGTCTATGTGTCTATCTGCTGTGAACATTCTCATGGCCGCTAAAATTAAACTATCGATTTCAAGTTTTGGAAGAAACATTGAAGATTCTTGCACACAGCTTGGTATTGCAAATGGGCCAGATCGGTCGAAGGACACGCCTACAGCACCACGTTAACTGAAAACATTCGCGTTTTTCAAAAGGAATAAAAAATTGGTTTTTTGATCATTGCTCATAAACTACAACAGATAAATATACAATAAATGGAACGCACATTCTATGGGCGATGCTGCAGCATCTGTACAAAAATTGAATAAATTGACAACACCCGCCCAATATTGTAGCGTATCAAAATTTCATTTTTTTTCCATATAGTATATAAATTCGTTGCCAGTTTCTGTCTGTACGTTTGTCCATCTGTTTGTCTGCGCAACTGTACAGTATTTGTGATAACATTCTCCCGTTAGCGAAAATGAAGACATCGCCTTCAAATTTGCAAAAGAATTTTGAAGCGACTTATACTTTTCAAATGACACGCCTACGACGCCTACATGCCAATACGACAAAAACTTTTATTATGAAAATAGAAAAAAATGGCCGCGCCCTTTTCATATTGTATGAATATTGATTTGATGTTGAAAAGTATGAAAATTTAGTTCCTTTACTTTCTTTGTCTTTTTTAGGGTAACGGTAATGGGTATAAAAGATTCGGTCTTACCGACTATAATTTCTTTACTTGTTGGAGTTTCGCGGCTTCAGAAATCGAGTTCGAATACCGAAATCGAATCAATTTTTCTGATGTCGTTTTCATATTATATTTATATGTCATGTTTTTTTTTTGTATCCAGCTCTTCGCAAGCGATTTCTAGTCTGTTTTAGACACTATCGTTCTTGGCGACTGTCGACACCTGACTGTTTACATTCGACCTTTATCAGATATTCATACGTTTACTAAGTGATTGATCGCTAATCGTGAAGGGAATGTCAAGTAAATGAACTGTTCGGGAACTATCTTTAAAAGTTAGCCAAATGATTCATGATTTTACCCCGTTAGTGATTGTAGCTATCGATTGAAACGCTAACGCCATCTTGTGAGCGGGGGCATTAATATTACATACAAGATCTTTACCATTTGATATTTCTGATCTATGTTTTTAAGGCGTGTAACTTTAGTAGCAAACCCTAAACCCTTATTGCATGGTGGCAGATAAAATAGAAAAACTTTTAATTGAAAAATTAAAGTTAATTGCATGTTGTTCATTACCTTGTATGGCTACCGATAAATCAACGGAATTGAAGCTTGTCGATGAAAGCTCTTTATCAGATGATCTCAATTTCTTGCGAAACGGACCTGCACCTTTGCGTATGCGTTTTTGTGATAAATGTTCGCCCCATAAATTCGAGCCGCCATGTGTGTAGGGAATGTTAAGCAAAGCTATGCCCTGCAAATGAGGTCCTTTCGCCAAATCCAAAGCAACACCATCACACTGGAAGTAATAAACAGAAAGTAAACGACGAAAACATTTATCACCAAAGCGTTTTTCTTGCTTTATTTAATTCTTTTTTTTTTTTCTTACTGTTTTCTTTTCATTTTGAATAAATTTTTATCTTAGAAATATGTTCTGTCACGTTCTTGTACTTACGATAATTTCAATATTCTCGTGGAGATTCTTGCAAGATGCGGCAAATGTCTCAGATGTTGCGTACTCAAAATACCACAATTTGTTTTTCATACGACTATTAAATTTATGCGGATTCTTTTCACGCTCCAAATGGAATTTTACGCAAATAGCAGCGTCCTTGGGTGTGTGTGTGTGTTTTTTTTATTTATTTTAAATGATACGAGAATATATAAAAAGACAACAGACAAGAAGAGCAAGAGTGAGACATAAATGGAGTGACTGATAGAGATAATCATCGTTAATATTTTCATAGATTTTGTTTTCGTTTTATTTTTTCAACTTTTTTTCGTTGCTGCAGCCATTTATGAACTGCTACGATAAATTTCATGTTGATATGGCCCTGAAAAGGGCCATCGGTCATATGTTTTTGGCTTATGAAAGTAATTCTGTGAAGACGAAACGGGTACGTGTGATATCTTCTCCACGGCCATTGGAAAACCGATTAGCCAAAACTGTATAGAAGATTGAATTAAAATACTCGGATTAGCGCATAACCTAATAAGTGACAAGGGCGACTGACTCAAATCGGCATATTCGGGTTCAATTTCTAGTACGGTAGACCTCATATTTTAGCTAGAATCCCCGTGTGACTGACTACAGGTATCGTATCGTATATGCTTGGTCGAGAAAAGCATAAAAACCAGGTTCGGACACACGTCGCCCATGTTTCGTAGTTGAGAACGATGGTTCTGGAAGCTTCGTGATGACTGTGTTTAGCTAAGATAATGACAACAATAAATGTTGAAATATGAAATAAGCTTTGCCTTTCCCCAGAACGGAAGGCGTGCCCATACATAGCCTTACCTGATATTCGGTGATCATTTTCGATCTCTGAATGACGTAATGCATTTTTTTTACATGAAACCTGCCTTCACAGATCCTAGTTTATGTTAAGTCCCCTGGGGACATGTTGTCTCTACGGCATATAAAAATTACTCATAGGTCACACACCTATTCCTCGCTTCGCCCAGCTCTTGTTCCATTTGTTTTCGATTCAGGAGGTTTTTCCAATTTTCATTTTAATTTGCGGAACTCAATGAGAAACTGTGTGAAGCGGAGTAAGGATGCCTAAGAAGCGCACTTGATCTGAGTATTGAACATAGGTAACATTGGTCACTCTAGCTTTTCATTTTTCAACACTTTGTAGTTCATCCTATTATATATTGATCGAAACAAAACGGAGAAAAGTTGCTAGACACGGCGTACGCCAACAATTGATCTTTTTTCTTTAAGAAAGCGGTTTGCAATATTATCGAGAAAAGATTCTCTTAAAAGCATTAACCATGTCATTATTTATCTATGTCCATGAGTATAAATCTCCCTCGTGTTCTATGAGAGGATAGTACGGTAGGATGTCAAATGAAACTGTGACTTTTCTTCATTTGAAAGTGTAATCTTTGAGCTTTACTCAACTGAGCTGCTTTGGAGCATTGAAGAAGTGTAATGCTGTGACAAAAGAAACTCGATTTTCGGGAAACTTTACTTTTCCTTCGAAAGAAGATGCTGCTAACTCCTTACGAGTGGTCAGTTGCGAATACGATTACGACATCATAATACGGAGTGCTCCAATTATTAACAGGGACGTTAGGGCTGAAGAAGAGAGATTTAGCTGTACGTGTTATGCTTTCTTCCCATCACTAGGGAAGACTATCAAAAACAATTGCAGCAATTGGGACAAAAACGGAAGCAATATGGCAAAAGCCATCATTTCCTGAGTTTTCAGTGTGAACAGATTCGATCCTATCTAGCCAAACTTACAGTGAGTAAATCTATAAACAGTTTTTTACAATAAGGCCTCGAATATCGAAGAAAAAAGAGGGGAATCAATTTGTACACTTAACGTTTAAATTTTATTCACACGTTTTCTTCTGATCCTTTCTCTCGGCTGAAAGGACGCTATTCTTAATTTTATTACTACGCCCTCTTACCCTATCTATTATCGTGTTTGTATTATGCATCTTAACAAATCTATATCACATCGCTTTTGCATGACGATCTTCCGTACAAGAGGACTTGTGCTTTCATAATTGGTAAGCAAAACATATGCCTTCGAGTGTTAATGAATATGTCGCGGGTAAGAGCTGCAGCTTTACATCCAAACAAAAGGAAATGAAGAAAACTTAATTTTCAGAAACGATCTTCTCGTTCCCTTAATTTATTTCAAAATAGTAATCATCGAGTTTGTTACCAACAATTTAAGAGAATACTTGTGTGACTTATTCGAAAAAAGTTTAAAAGGACACCCATAACAATGTATCCTTAAGTAGAAATAGCTGAGGTCGGATAATTTTACTTTAATATAAGCTTTGGTGACGCGTTTGTTGCCCGTTATCTCCTTACAATTTCTCTACGAATGCCAAGAGGACAAGTAGTGTTTGCCAGCATCAACAACAGTAACTCAGTAACTATCAATGCATGAATTAGCAATAATACATGGGTTATGTGATATCCGTACAAGTTTTCTGTGGCTTCATTTTACCCAAAAAAAAAAGAACAGAAAATAATAAAAAAGAAAAGAGGATTTCATATGTTTTTCTTTTCTTTTTTTTTTTTTGTACAAATTTACGACACAATATTCTGAGATTTTATTACACAAAAAAGGAAATTAAATGTAAGACACGTAGAGAGAGAGAGAAAGAGAGGGAGCGAACGAGAGAGACAAAGCCACCAATCAGTAGAGTATACGACTACATTGAAATATCAACGGGTTTGGCTCCCCATAGAGAGCTCAAATGGTTTCAAGACCAAAGTGAAATCCCATGTCTACACTTAATTTTGCGTTGAACATGAGATTAGAAACTGATACACAAACATAAGCAGTTTAGCGAAAAAAAAGGAGAGGAAAAATTTATTGATTGGATAAAAGTTATAGTTTTTCAAATCCAATGCCATAGTGTGATAGTATGTGTAACTTGTCTGCACATACGCTAATATTTATGAACACATTTATCCTCACGAACCCGTGTTTCGTGTTTTGTTTCCCGTTTTTCGTTACATTTTCTTAACCACAGACAGAGAATGCTGTTGTACTTATTTTTTTTATTTTTTTAATCGTTTTTATGCTTTCTTTTCATTCTAATTTCTTCCCTGTACCTATCATTCCTTTTCGCCATAGTGCACGTAACACTTCGATCAATAAGGTTATAGGATAACGTATAAGAGACAATACTATTGACGAGTGAGTGAGTTTTGGATAGTTTCAAATGGAACGTTCATAACATTCCGACCATTAGCTTACAAGTTACAGTTGGATGGTTGTTTTCGACAGGTTTCTTCGTTTCTGTCTACTCAGCTGACTATCGTTTTGACTCTGGATTGTATGCCACATATCCCATCAAAATACTCTTTTTATACCGACTAAACAGCGCCAAAAAGGGCTCTGAATCATGAGCACGTTGTTGTTAAAAGTGAGAAAACACGATATATGTCATCCTACGAACTTATTGACCCCAGGTCATATAATGAAGGAACCTCAATCATTTGAGAAGACAAAAAAAACACAAATGCTGGAAAGTATACAAAGGTCAGTTCGGTTATTTTCGCCAGGTAGATCGTCCAACCCGTAATGTCTTTCCTTGTTTGATCAAGATCCTTCCACCTGTCTATCGTCGAATCTGCGTTTATAACTTGAAAAACGCCTAAAGTTGTCTTCCCCTACGGCCTTCGTTCCTCCATTCGTCTCTCTGCCCGTACGTCTGCTTATATGTTTCACGTGATCACGCAAAACTTGCGCCTCTCTCTAAGGTTGTCATCCGTCCGTAGATGGCCGCCTGTTTCTCGACTCAATACCGTAACCGCTTTCTTTCATTTGCATCTGTCCCCCTTTTATGCGAAACATTACCCAGCTTAAAGCTGTTTGCCCGTAATGTGTTTGTTTGTCGGTGCAGCTGTAACTGGTTTCTTTCATCTTGACTTGTTTGCCTTCGTTTGACATATTACCTGCTACCAGCTACATTTCTTTCGCTCCCCCGGCCTGTCAAACCTAATGTTCGCTTATCCTACGGCAATCAGTTACCCCATTTATCACTTGATCATTTGAGTCGTTGGCCAAGCGCTTGCACCTCAATTCACCTATCTCCCGGTTCGCTTATAAGACTACACCTCAGTCAGTGGGATTTGCCTAAGTCACAAAAATATGCAAAAGTTGGAGCAAAGTTTGGAGCTCATAAAGAGTGGTATGTATGTCTTTCATAGATCGTCCGAGAGATTAACTTTCAAAATGAATGCGAAATAAAACCAGTGTTCACATTTCCCATACATTGAACATTCATTCTATTCACTTTCTTCGCTCTGACATAAATTTTCTTTGATAATTGACCGTTTAAGTTATAGTAATACGTGTAACTCAGTAGACTCATCTTTGCATCACATACACATACACATCCTCACATGAGCAGAAAGACTACAAGATGTGTGCTTTTAGGCTTTATGGAGGACTTTCTCTGTTCTTTTTCCTTAAGTTTTGCTACTAAAGCTTGCTTTTCTTATTTTTCGTTAGGATTTCCTCGTTTATGTCTCCCTCGACTGCAATTGCTTTTAATAATTTTATAATTTATTTGAAAGACGAAATAAAGATTTTTTTTTGTTAAATTTTCAAGAACAAATACCAGATAAATATTTTATTACTTTTACTGTTACGTCTTATGCTATAGCAATGAATAGTTTATCTCTTTGACCTCAACACTTTTTTCTGGTGTTGTTGTTCTTTCTTAAATTTTTCTTTAAAGCTTCTAATGTAAAGTGTGTCCGAATAATTACGCAGTTATTTACTCGAGTAAATAGTAAAATGTGTTAAAAAATTAAAGAAATTCTTCACTTCAGCCAATCTTTAGTCGAGAAACTAAGAGAAATAAAAAAAAAAGAACGTTAAACGTTTGCTTGGACGAATCTTGGCTACGCGTCAGTCTGAATTTAATAAATGTACCGTTCATTTTGAAGGTAAAACCATTATTGTTTTCTCGCTTTGAAAATCAACTTTAGTTAAATATCGTTAAGTAAACACATTATTTACTCGAATTCTCATAATAATTTAATATAAAATTTATGTTTTTAATTAACTCATAACAAATATTTTCATTAAAAACATATTAGCATGCGTTTATTGTGAACTAATTGAATTTACAAACCTTATGGAAAATTATTCCAAAACAAATGCCGCCTTAGATAATTTATGAAGATTTTTGGTAATCGTCTTACGATCATGTAAGATATCATTTCCAAATTGGGTTACGTTTAGGACCTAACAAAATCACTGATCAACATAGCATTGACGGAAATAATTTCCTTATATCCTCCTTCTACGATGTCAATGATAATTGCCTTCTCCTCCTTTTGGATATTATTGTTTTATAATTTAAGCATGCCACACCTTCACACTCTCTTGATTACAACAAATTACGCCCTATCCCAAAACAAAACGATCTAAATTTTAGTTTTGATTTTTTTATAAAACCTTTGTAACGTCCAGAAGGAGAAGAAGAAACTTCAGAGACCCCAGGATATATCTATGTATATTCTTAATCAGGATCAAATTCTGAATCGATTTTGGTATGTCCATCAGTCCGTCCGTCTATGCGATGTCTGTTTTCAACATTCTGGCTTGAAAATTATTGGCTTGAAAATTATTATGGAAAGTCTTTTCCGTGGAAAACAACAGTTTATTATTAGTTTGCTGAAGTTAAGTGACAACACTGAATGTAGTCGACGCGCAAAAGCATTAAAAAACAAGACTTTGTTAAATTGTCCCCGATAAATGAAAAGTACAGTTATAGTAGATAGCTGAAGATAATAAAAGATAATGAATTTACTGTTTGGGGCTGCACACACAGTGAAACCCACACAGCACTGATAGTGATTGTTATATGGAAGCGTAAAACTGCAATAAAGATGATTTTTTTGTGCTGCATGTGACGATGGGCGAACTATGGGGCGAACATTGCACTTCTCAACGACAGTTCGCTAAGTAGAAAGAACTTAGTGACGTTTGTGCAAAGCCAACAAACACAAAAGAGTCGTATGTATATGCGGCTGCCTCGGAAAAGAGACAAAGACGAATACAGAATATTTTACGAGAGTTTTGGTACAATTTAGTTGGAAAAGGAGAATTGCAGAAAAAGCGCTAAAAAATGGGACAAAGAAAAATACGATCTTTCACTAAAACAATGCACTCGCTTACAAGCCACTGGCGACCCCTGAAAAGTAGCATGAATTGAAGTTCGGTTTGCTACCCTAATCACCGTATCCTCTGTATCTGGTCTGCAGCTACTGTTATCTCCTTGCAAATCTCAAATGGAGGCTTAAGGGAGAAAGCTCTGAATGACATCATGGGATCATTGCGGAAGCTGAAGAGGATTTTGTCGATCTTGAAAAATCCATTTGTAAGGGTTCTCTGAACACATAACATTTGCGGCTCTGATATAATCGATTCTTAGTCTTAACTTTTTTTACTTTCGTAACAAATAGTAAAAAAACGTGTAAATTTTCCTCCCACTCTTTAAACTTTTTCTAAATCTATGAAATGTTTTTCAAATCAAACTAAATAGTGCTTCAAATGTAACCAACCTATTGAGTCAAGTGGTTTTTGTACAAGTGCGTATGTATAAGTGATTTCCTTTTTAGAGAATATACAGACATATTACGCTAAGATAATAAATAAAGATGAGATAATGGGCTTTTCTATGACGAACAAACAAACGAATAGGGTAGTGAACGCTAATCTTAGTTTGCAAAATGTCATGGAAACTGAGCCCAAAGAACATGTTTTATTGTATTAGCTCAAGCTTTTCTCTAAGTATTATTTTATCCCTTTGATATTTATTTCTCTTATCTACCTTTCAATGCATTTAGTACGTGCACGCATCACTTGTTCGTGCTTTCCTTATATTATTCCTTTTGTGGAAGGGCATGTTTATAAAGGAATTATACGGAAAGTCTCCAACAGTATTACACCTTTGTGTCTTTATAACGGAGAACAGATGCTGTCTTAAGGTTAGTTTGGCATTAAACGAGTTTTACGTTTGCCTAATTTTGTGTACGTTATTATGGTTTTATGATTACAAAAGGAGGCACACATCACCGAGTCGATACGATAATCTGTTAAGAGTTTTTATTACAGCGCCATGCACAAAAAAGAAAAAAAAACGAGAAGCAAAGAGAACATTTTTATCCATTGAATATAACTAGTGCTGGTCGTTTGCTTGGAGCAAAATTTCCAATTTTATCAAATCGTCAAGAGGAAATATATCTTATACGACTTTGTATTATTAAGTTGTTACAAAAGTTTGTTGACTGGTAAAAATTTCTTCTTAAACTCGTCTTTCAATTTCTCTTACATCAGCTTTAATATAAACATATTTTTACTTCTTTGCCCATAAACTAAAGAAATAACACTAAAATTTTATTATCATGCACTGTTTAATTTTTTTATTTTTATTATATATATATATATATATATATATA
>CCAG010020435.1:0-72835 GCA_001077435.1 Glossina morsitans morsitans | reverse complement strand
ATTTTTTTTTTTTTTCTTAAAGAAACTGCTGTTGAGTACAAAAAATCGATTTCAATTTAAGTAGTTTTCTTGCGTTTACCAACTCATCTGAACTCCCACGCTTTATATAGCACTTTTCTTTCATTTATTTTAATGCTTGTGTATGAGTGCCATTTAACCGCTCATATTACTCATAGGTCCTAAATGCATAAAATTTAGTTCTAAAAGAAAATTCTTAAAGAAATGTGAAAGACGCAAATCATCATGCGATGAAAATCAATACGATCAATGAATCGATTCTATTTTGTTTATCCATTGTACCGACTTGGTAGTACTTTGTATTTAAATCAAAAAATTACGCTTCGTTTATCGTATCAATCAATATCTATGAAGAATTACTTTCCTAGGGGAACTACGTCCCTCTGTCCATCTGTCCATCTTAAGCCCTATGTGTGTATGTATATTCGTGTTCAAGCACTAGATTACCATTTTTATATATCATGATCTAACATTATATGTTGAGATATTTTAGTCAAGGAATGAATTCCATGGCAGATGGATGCGATAGGACCATGTTTACGACCAATTTCCCCATAATACCCAATTTAAAAAAAATTCTTATGCGAAAGCCTTTTGTAATATTTCCCGATGAAAATTGGTGAAAAACGACACTTTCACGTATTAAATACATTTTGTAAAATGCGGATTGGATAAAAAAATCTTTTGAGCGCCTTTTTATGTAATCACTTCTACAAAATATAAGTCTTTACATGGTTACTGGAGCTAATTTGTAGTATTTTACAATGGAAATTTGCAAAAATAATGATTAGCTTAGACATTTTTCCGGTCGCTCTTCAACATAAGGGTTTTTCTAAACAACAAGCCCTTATAGGCCGAAAAGGTCTAATTTTAACGGCTTTATCATGAAAATTTGCCCATAGAATTGGGGACCAAATTGGCTTATTTTTCGGATTCTACGCAAAGTAAGAGTTCTTATGAAAAACAATACTAATGAGGAGTGAAGAGTTGAAAAAAAAATTAAATTAGGACCGCGATGTTCGCGTTCACGTCTGTATTGTGCCACGCTTCCTTTCCCCTCACATAATACTTTCCTAGAAAGCCACTTATATGTGGAAATAATGAGTAACTTTTAATAAATCCCTTAATTCGGATTGTAGCAGTGGAGGTCGCGCTAGGTACATAATAGTTGGCCTTGTCCAACTCTAACGTTTTTAATTTGTTTTTTTCGTTTTACTCCCTATTGTGAGCGAAAGAAGTGAACCCAATGAAGAATTTGAATAAAGTTTAAGTATTACTTTGAAGAGAGCCAATGTTTAACGAACAAAGCGTGGGATTACATCCCGGTCGACCTTGCCGTACAAGAACAATAGGGCAAAAGCAGCGTGTGTCGGGGTGCGGAAGGGAGAAAAAAATGTTACAATTTCGTATTAGATTCAACTAAACGCAACTATTGATTGGTGAAGTGATTATCTAATCAGGTTTTGTTAGCACTTCTGCCCCAATATCGGTAATAAGGATGGTATGCTCACAGTGTGCTGTTCTTGCGCCATCCAACGTTGTTGCTGTCCAGCCGTCCTTTTGAATTTCCAACTCAGGACCCCCGAAACTTAAAATTGGTTCAATTGTGAACGTCATACCACGCTGCATGGTACCGGGAAAATTGTTTTTAAAATGTCAAATTTCTGGCGGCCCACGCAAATAAGTACTTATTCCGTGTCCTATACATGCGGGAATGACATTTAACTATTTTCCTTTGCAAAATTTGTTAATATGGTTGCCTATAGCATTAAATTCTACATTAGGCCGGCATAAGCTTACGCATTCATTCAAGCATTCTTCGGTGCTTTCCACCAAACAACAACCCCCTTCACCAACATTACCCACTAAAAAAGTCTTTGAACAATCTCCGCGATAGCCGTCGTATTAGGCACTAATATCAACATTAACAATGTCGCCATCCACTAGACATCGATCATCAGGAATGCCATGGCAAGCAACGTCGTTAACAGACGTACAAATAGATTTCGCAAAGCCGACATAACGTAGAGGCGACGGATAGGCATTGGATGATATTATAAGTTCATGTAAGAATGCATCGACCTCATCGGTTTTTACTCCGACCTTTATAATGCCTTCACAAGCTTTTAAAGTATTCGGTGTCAACTTGCAACTGACACGCATTTGATGAGTTTGTTCATCAGTTTTTATTTCTGGCTCTCAGGCTCAGAGGAGGTATCTCCCGGTGGCATGAAACGACAATAATAATCTGGTTTTTCCATGTGAAGCGGCACACTACGTCCTGGCGACACATTGCCCAACACAACCTTATCAAAACGACAAAAGTTTTTTTTTTATTTTTGGAAAGTCGCTGAATAATGCGGCCAACAGATAAATTCAAAAACAATTTCTTCATTTTTTCAACATTTTAATCTTAATTAGAAACGAAAACAAGAAGCTGCGAACAATAATGTCATTGAAAACTTTGTCAATCCTCTTGGTCAATCCTTTTTAAGGGGAAGGAGTTTTGATTGCTGATAGAAAAGAATAATACGGAAGAAACTTGATTCCAGTTCAATTTTCTGTTCATAGATTATTGAATAATAATTTAAGTTTAGTTTTATCCTTGAGACAACTGTGTGGAGGCATTTTCTTTGAAAAGAAAATAAAATTGTAGGCAGGGATGTATCAGATATTCAAATTGTGTATCTATGTGTGCATATTCAGACATTGAAATTGTATGAGTATATGAAAATTAATAATTGCAAGCAATTAAGATCATGAAGAAAAAGAAAAAAGAAGAAGACAATTTAAGATGAATTCTTATTAACTTACCACTCCGACGGAGAAATAATTATTTATAATATTATACGGTACTGTGCAATCTTTTCCATTTTCAACTTTATTGCCCGTTATTGTTGTTGTTGTTGTTGGTTGTGGAATGTTAAATGATTTTTCCATCTCCATCGCTATGTTAGTTGTAGGTGTATGTGCTGGAGATGTTTGCAATGAGCATAAGTGACTTGGTGATAATTTCACGTTTGCAATGCTGCTTAAGCTACTGCTGCGGTTATTATTATTGCGTGGAATGCACTCAATTTCTGTTGCCACAAAACCGTCGTTACTATTACCACTGGCACGGCAAGGTGAGTTTGGCAAAGTAGTCGATGTTCGTATTTCTTGTTTCGCTTCACTGTGCGCATCACTTAAAGATTTGTGACAGCAATCATTCGAAGTAGCGTTGTTATTATCGCCGACACTGAAGTGTTTAGATGGATCTACACTATCAACTATCATATGATGTTGCTGTAGATTTTTATTTCGTATGAAATCGGTATCCGTTGAGTTAGTTTGCTTCAATTGCGAAGATGTATTAATGACATCAAGTAATGTTGTACATGATTGTCGTTGTTGTTGTTCCTGCTGCTGCTGCTGCTGCTGCTGGTGATGTTGTTGTTGTTCTGTGCTATTTGTACTACTAGTGCAAGTACTGCTGAGACTATTGCAATTACTGATTGCTGTTGAGTCCTGTCGGATATTGTACTCTTGTTGAGGATATTGTTGCGAACGTTTCATTTCAAATGTTGACATTGATATGCTTTTCGTTGTAGTCCGGTATGTTGTTGCTGTTTTTGTTGTTGTTGTTGTTGTTGTTAATGTTGTTGCCATTGTTGTTCCTGTCAATGCAGATGATGATGATGTGGCAGCCAATAAATCAGTAGCCATCTGTTTATCATATACCGATTTGATTGAAAACTGAGGAGGACTTTCATTAGCATTGATTGAAGATGAGGCTGTTGTTGCTATGATTTTGTTATTTGTTTCATTTTGAAAAAGTTGTACATTGCAGCTGCTGCAACGATGTCCTTGTTCATGTTGCTCCAATAACGTCTTCTCTCCCACTACGACACTTTGTGATAATTCAATCACTTTCTGCATATTTGAATGTAATGTCACCTGTTTTGCGCGCATAAAAGCAGATCAAGGTAAGTTTCACCGAGGAGTGATTGATAATAAACATAAGTAAACAGAACAGATAAGAAGATTGTATTCGGTAATGACTGAATCTTTTATACACATCTCAATAAAAAAAAGTTCGGTCGATTCGTCCGGTTTTCGGAATAAAAATGAAAATTTATATGGTGTACGTGATGTAACTTATGAGGAGTAATGAAAAACCTGGAAGAAAGCTGTTCATAGTTTTTGTTATATAGACGTGTGGGCGTTATAGGCGTTTTTTTTGAAAACTTTGGATCGTTTTCAAATTCTTTTGCAAGTGAGAGCGTGAGTGAGAGAATGTTTCCCACAGATGATACACGGTTGGGCAAAGGGATAAATGGACAGCTGAACTGGCGGACAAGCTTAGGTGCATTCCGAATATAAAACTGTCCAAGAATTTATATACTTTATGGGGTCTTTGAAGTTTGCTTCTGTGTGTTAGTTTTGAAAAAAAGATAAATTTACAATGCACTATAAAATTTACTAGACGTGGCCGATTTTTTACCATTTTTGCAGTGGTACTACAGCATTGCCCATAGACTGTACGGTGAAATTTCTATACATTTATCTGCTGTGGTTTATGACTAATGAGCAAAAACCAATTTTCTATACCTTTGAATTATAGAACTGTTCTCAGTTTACGTGGTGGTGTGGGCGGATCCTTTTACCGATTTACCCTAATTTCAAGAACTTTAAATCTTTCTGCCAGATTGGAAGTTGATAGCTTAATTTTTGCGGCCAAGAGGATGTTAACAATAGACATTACACTGACAAACAACTGGACAAACGTACAGGCGGACATGCTTAAGCTAATACAGAATTAAATGCTGACCAAAAATATATATACTTTGCGGAGTCTCTGAAACTCTCTCACAGTAATTTGAATCGTTGACAACCATCACCTCAAATCAATCCGTAATAACTCTTATGTCACACACGAGCTTAACTAAGGACGTAAGCATAACTCATCCCTTTGTAATAGGTACAATAATTTCCACATATCCGCAGTATCTATGTACTGTAAGCGCTATAAACAAAATCGACTAACCTTCGGTTTTATCAGCTCTTCAGGATTATTCGTTACTTCAATACTCCATCTATCAAGCATAACAATAGTCGAGCTTTTAATTTTATCCAACAATTTTGGAATGTTTTCACCCTCATAACCGCCGCCCCAGCGTAAACATCGAGCCAAGTCATTGCCAGTTCCCAGCGGTATTACTCCGATGGCAGGTTGACTTTTCAACTCGATGCTATCTGAAATTGTTTAACAGCAACAACAAAATCATAAAACTTTTGGTTTCGATTAACTTAAACTAAAACTTAAATTTAAAAATAATTTTTGATATATTTACCCATGGCTTCTAATACCCAGCCTACAGTACCATCGCCGCCACAGCAAATAACTTTAAAATTTGGCAAATCCTTAAATAGAGTAAGACCTGGTTATTTATTTGCAAAAATAGCGAAGAAAATTGATATTAAAAAATGTGCTTTTGATAAGAAATTTTTAAAAATAATTTTGATTTCTTTTTTTTTTTTTCTCTCAATAAATAACTATATTGCCCGTAATGTATGAAAAGGAAGATAACATTAAACGGGTAAATTGTCTATTACTAAGCGATTTAAAGCATTAAAATCACACAGGATAGATGAGAAAATAGTTTACACCTTTCGGTTTAATAGAACTTTTGTAACGTCCACGTATATGTGTGTAGGGGGTTTGCGTCGGTCGGCTTTGTCCTAGCTCTTCGCAAATAGAGTACAGTTATTCATAATAACGGAATTCCGTTAATTAAGATCTCTTTTCATAATTCTCCGCTCACATAGTAGCACTATATAGAGAGAGAATTATGATAAGAGAAGAAAGTCCGAAGTCCGTCTGTACAGCATAAGGGTAGTTTTTTTGAAATAAAACGACCGTGAGAGTCGAAGGTGATCATCGCGTGAATTTGGGCGTAGGCGGAAAAGAAAACTTTTTGCGCGAGCAAGACGCGAGCCAGCAGACGGGTGCGGTGGCCAAAAGGAAAAGAAAGAAAATAAAAAAAAAAAGATGCTTTAATAAGACAGTTTAAAATAAATATTAAGAAATCCAAAAATGGGCTAATGCTAATAATAATGGGCTAATGGAAATTCTGTCATATTACAACCTCCGTAAGTAGCGTATGAGAACAAAAATGTTCCAATGCTCCAAAGCCTGCGAAATTTTGTATGAAACCAAAATACAAATCGGAAACGTTAAGCAAATCTTTTTTTGTGTACGAGTATAAAAATGTGACAAGGTCAGCACTACTACGATTGTCAATAAATTTCCGAAATTAAATAAAAAACTTTGACTATTAGGGACAAATAAAATGACTTTGTAAAAGTAGTGTTTAAATATCCTGGTGCGAGATTCACACGAGAATAAGATCTATTAAAACATACTTTAATGTCCGTATAAATTAACAAAAACAGCATTATGTAAATTAAAGACAACCAGTAAAAGGAAAAAAATTAAGTCAAACAAAAAAAAAACAATCAATCAAGTGTTTGAATACAGCTCTGAAGGTAGGCTTGACCACGGTGCATTTGCTGTCGCTTATGGACGTCGTCATCAGATTGAAACCCCTCAAGTTTTTACCGAAATGGATTACGGTGATGTTGTGACTGTACCAGAATGCAAACAACACATCAAGTAAGGAGTAAAGCGTATTAGTTTTAAGAAAAGTGAAAAAAAAGAAGGGAAAATATGACGGACATGATGAATCAAATATCTAATAGCTTTCGTGACGATAAAGTGTAAGTGTGTGTGTGTGTGCGCAGGAGTGGGACCATAGACACATAAGGGACCAACAGATACATACGTCTGGACTAACGGACAAAAGAACAATGCTAACGGACTTCGAAACTGCGATATAGGACACGCTGTTGGTTATTTATCATTTTTATGTATGTAAATTTTCTCTTACTCTTATCTGTGAGTGCAGCTCGCTTAGCCAGGCAGTACAAATAAAACCCAAGCTCTACACACAATCACACTTTTCAACTATTTTCGACGTAAAATACCAAAACTTAATTCTTGCTATAATTTATCAAAAACCTTACATTGGAGGGAACCCAAAATGTGTAAATCTCTGCGATCTAAATTTAGTAAAATTCTTCTTCTTTTTTTGGTTCAAAGCACTTGCTATTGTTCAGCTATGCTATTTTCACTACAAAATACGAAAAATTAAATTTTTTTTGTCCTATGAAGGGAGGCTTATTTTCCACACGATTTCTTATATTGAATTTATTGTATCGAAATTTAGGCAAGTTTAGTGAATTTATATGTCAAGTCGCTGCGCTTGAGAGATTTTCATCATAAAATATTATAATTTAAGCTTCGTTTTATACCATACATCATTTGGCGCACAAGGGCGTATTAAGTTTGTGCGGATGTACGCAACACCCAGAAGAACTTAACCTGAATTGAACTTTTTTATACCGATCGATTCAAAAAGTGATTCTGAGCTAAGCCTTCCTGCCTGTCTGTTCGTCCCTTATTCTTGTGAATGCTATTGAAAATGGTTTGGATCGGACGACTGTTGTTGGTGAACATACAATCCTTTCTCTTGTATAGATCATAACGTACTGCTTTAGTTCAAAGTATACACAGTACAGTTGTCATCCAATATTAAAAACTAGACCTTTTTCAATGAGAGAAGTTGGACCAATCCCATACCAATTCTCCAAGTTCATTTGTCGTCGTCGAAACATACAATTTTTCAACAATTTTCGTCATGAAATCTTAAAAACTGCAAATTTGTGCACACAACTTGTGGTACAGGGCTTATTAGTTAGACGTATGTAATACCCAGGTGGGTTTAAGACAGATATCCTTTCGTTACACCTGTCCGTCCGTCTGATGTCTGTCCGTTTTGTTTCAGCCTACAGATCGATATTTTGATGAAATTCGCTACACTGACATGTTTTTGAACACTGTCTTAAATGATTTGGATCGGTTCACTTCTTCGACAATTTCCCATAGAAAGCCCTGGTGTGAAAGGTCGCTATATGGAAAAAATTGCAATTTTTAAAATTTCTCGACAAAAATGGCCAAGTAATAGTATTTGGGCATAAAAGCTTTGACCGACCGACTGAGGCAATTTTCTGAACTCCTACTACGAAAGCATACCCTTTGGTAACCCTGCGCACGCGGTGTAGTCGCGTTTTAATTCTTTGCAAGAAATATTTCAATTTTTTACTGTATCTCTCAATTTTTGTTGGATTCGAGTCTAAGGTATAAAAATCTTCAAATGAATAAAGGGTGTAATTTAATTTATATGAAATACATTAACTTTTACGGGAAATTCAATTTAGTTTTGTGCAATCAACAATTGGAGCTCTTCGTAAAAGTCCCCCTTTTTTCTGTTAATCTATGTTTACAGGATGTTTTGCTTTGCTTCTAATTTTTTGTTCTTTTTTTCTCTTCATATTCTCCTTCTGTCGCGCTTCACTGGCCGTGGATTGTTTATTTACACCATGTCGTGTGAAAACAGTCCCACAATCTGAACGATTCATCTCGTTCTGGCTCTTTGAAGTGTGCTGGTCTTAATAGCCTTGCTGCAGATGCAGTCCTGGATCCCTCAAAAGGATTACGATGGTCATGTCCCGACTGTAGGAAGTGGTTGCCCCCAAAATCGCGAGAACGTTAAATATTTGAGGTGTTAGACAGGCCTCGGCCCCGTCAGAGGGAAGGGCATGCCATACACATGCCCTTGATCTGGAACTGCTTGGGAGCCTTCCTGCTCCCAGTGGAGCGTGAGTGACGCTTTCTCACTCCGTGTGCCATCGGGCACCGTATTGTTAAGCCTCCACGGTGGGAACCTACGTAAACCCTCTGTCACATCTGTAGGAAGCGGGACATTGATTTCTATAAACTCTTCACGGAGACGAGAAATAATTGCTCAGATTTGAGCAAAAATCTTGGCTACTTATGTGATAAGTTGGAAAAAATTAAAACTACGTTCGATGAGTGTCGTTATATTGAGTATTCATCTTCTTTCCTAGCTGGTAAAGTTACAACTCGTAGCGTGGCATGTGATACGTCACCTTCGAGTTCTCCCAAGTCTGATTCGTTGATTCAAGTTAGCGCTCCCACAAGGTCTACAATGAACGTTAGCGTTTCTGCTATTGTTATGTCGGTCAAGAATAATAAAGTGACAAATAAGCCGGGAAGTCCTTCTGGTATTAGCTATGCTGATGTGGCAAGAGTATCTCCTCCCAGTGACGTCATTCATTCTACCCAGGCGTCATTGCCTAAAACTAATAAAGAAAATAATAAATGCACCTCTCCCCCTAGCTGTTTGAGTGTGAACGATGGTCACTATTCTGGGCAGATCGCACAAACTGCTTGAGCAAGTGTAGTTACCCCTTCTATATTTTCCCCAACTAAAAACTCCCCACCTGTGATCCCTTCCGTTCCTAGTAGAGATGACTTGCTTGACGGCAGTGCCCTCTAGAAAGACAACATTTCTGTCAAGACTGGCATCTGATACGTCTGTGGATAACATAAAATGTTATCTGACGGCGAAAGTCCAATCAGTTAAAGTGCTAGTTCCGACTGAAAACATGGAAATTTTGTCAAATATATCATTGTGGCCAATTGGATCCTTAATTAAGGAATTTATCCCCCGAGATCGACCCCGTCACACTATTACTTACTCCCTCAAAACACTGAATATTTCTTCACGTTCATTATCTCTCATTTATCAAAATGTTAGCGGCCTACATTTAAAAATTCGTTCTACTTTCCTAAATCCAGTCAGCACGGAGTTTTCCTGTTTGCTCTTCACTGAAACTTGGTTAAAGGGTGATCTAATTTTGTCGGAACTTTTCCATAATTCGTTCCAGGTTTTCAGAAAGTACCGATTGAATCGAATTGGTGGTGGTGTTTTAATTGCCATATCTTCGGCAGTCCCGTCCTATTCAATTGAATTTCCCATTCCAGCGAAATTTCCTAATAAACAATTATATGTAATCTGTTCCTATATTCCGCCAAATTCGCATATCTGCATATATAAGAAACAGGCCGCCGTCATTTGTGAAGTGGCCAAGCAGTCTAAACCTACCGATATAGTCATAGCGTTGGGTGATTTCAAATTGCCTCGAGTCACTTGCTGTTACGGTGATAACTCTGGCTGTTTGAATTCTACTTCAACATCTGATAGAGCTGTTGTGTTCTTTAACGAATTGTTTGACCATAATTTAGTTCAATACAACCGGACTCCTAAGAATGATGGTAGACTGCTTGATCTTTGCTTTGCCAATTTCCCCGAGATTAAAGTAAATCGTTGTCCACCTTTTAGTTTACCTGAGTATCCTTATCATCCAGCAATGTGTATCTCCTTTCATCACAAACATGATGGTTCCTTGAACTGCTCTAACGTTCCAAATCCAACTTTTTCAAATAAAATTTTGATTTTCATAAAATCAATAATTTACTCCTAAAATCTCATCTTTCACATATGAGGCTTGATTTCTCAACTGGAAGTATTGAGAGCTTACTGTTATCGTTCTACGATATATTAAATCTAGCTATTTCTGCATCTGTTCCGATCAAGCAGTCCCGACCTCGAAGAATAGAAAAAACACGCTCTTCAAGAAATATTGGAAAAGTGGCTCTGCTCTCGACAATTTCGCTTACTCGGCGGCAAGGCATAGATTTAACTCCCTCAACCACCAATATTATTCCAGATACCTTCAGTTCATTAAATCCTCTCCATTTGCTAATCCTAAATCCTTTTTTAAATTTGTTAACTCAAAAAGAAAAATTTCCCTAAATCCCTCGCATGTTTCCTTTAATGGCTCTGATTCCTCTCTGATTCCTGTTTGCCCTAAGGAATTTTGGTTGGGACCCGATTGCTTCTCTTTCCCCCCATGAAAATCGACTGCTTCTGTTATCCTTATCGTCACTTGAGAAACGTAGATATATTCTTTGCGTTTCCTTCTTAATCAAAGTAAAAAATGGTACTAAAGACTCTCCCGCATAAGCTTTAATGGGCCTAACCGCTTCTCTAGGCACTTTATCTTTATTAAGCTTAGTCAATGTAAACAGAGTTATGAGCTGTTTAGTCTGCTCAGAGTTGATGCCTATCACTTATTCTCAATATCGGATTCTTTAAAGTCTATTAAAGAAACTTTGCTGGGTGTGCTTCTGTGCTAGTTGTATAGATGCTTTTTTTTTTCTTCCCTATTTATTTATACATGAATTATTATTGTAAGTTACTTTGGTTTTATTATCCTTGTTTCACATCTTCCAAAATATTGTAAAGTAGTTTTTAAAATAATTGGCATAAGATTTACTATTAAGATTTACTTGAATTCGACTGTTAATTTTGCTTAGTTGAATTTCATATACAAGTAAGTAAATAAATAAATAAATAAATAAATAAATAAATGTGATAGAAAGGTCTTATTTTTAATATTTCATTGGCTCATAACAGTAAATTGAGAAAGAAATCAACTTTGCCGGATTCGGACGACGTAGGTGTGTAGTTTGGATATCACCGCATATAAGGATTGCCAGCAAATGTAAACGCTTGTATGCCAAGAAGGCCTACTTGTTAATGTTTTATGATAAAAATTTGCTCATGGGAGTAATTTGACATAAAAGTAAGTGCACCAAAAGTGATCCACATCCGCCTATATTTTGGATCTCTCTCCTCTTTATAGAAGATTTTTCGTGAAAGGTAAGCCCTACAGAAACGGGTTTAATTTTAATATTTTATGATGAAAATTGGTTCACAGAAAAATAACAACAGGTAATTTGGATCACATAGGCGAATTTTTTTGGTCCTAACATATATAAAGGTTATCATGAAAAGTAAGTCCTTATATAGAGACAAATTATAATTTGTAGTTTTCTATGACGAAAACTGAAAAATAATAAAATTTTTGCGAAGTGAATCAAATTTGGTAAATTTGGATCAAGTCAAATGATGTTTTGCGTATCCTCCAATTCGCGGGCTTTCAATTATGCCTTTGCTTGAAAATCACATTTATTTTTTGGTGTATTATTGTCAAAACTGATATTGACGTAGCATGCTTAATAGCGGAGCGGCCTTGTTTGACTATGATCTTTTTACTTGTCTTCATGTAAAGACGTTTCCACATGAAAAATGGTGATAAAAATGGTCCGATTCAACTCATTTTTATTAGCTCGATCTTTAATGGTTCCTTCTTAGTGCCGAAGCGTTAAGAGTTAGTGCGGAGGATTACAAAAAAAAAATTCACTCTGTAATTACGATTCACGTATTTAATGTTAGGCGGGTCAGGGTTCAAATTTCCTTCATAAACATCATAAAGGTTCAATTTTAACTTCGATAATATTTTGGCCAACAAAGAATTGCTATGCATTTAATAAACAAACCTTGGTGTTTGGACTCAAAATGGGGCGTCGCGGATATTCCTTGAGATATAGGTTTATCAGATGTGATCTGTTCTTTCAATCCCAAAGATTACTTAGTTAAAAAAGTTTTGATTTGAAAAAACCAAGTTAAAAGTAATGCTCCCGATATTCAATAGATCTGATTTAAAGAACATTCACGGTATTGCTGGGAAGTGGTCGCTATTCCTACATGTCCTGAAAAATATATTTTGTAGGTGAATTTTGCGTAAAATACGTAAAGTACACGTACTCAGCTTTCGCCGACTTAAACAACAAAACGAAATTTGTACTGTACTTTTCGCCCTCAAAATTTGTCTGGTTACAGTCTATTAGTCAACTTCACAATCAACTAAGAACTCGTCACTCTTGTCTGTATTAAATTTTAGTCTCAACATTTTCAAGCTTTCACTTTAGAGCTTTTGAAAAAAAAGAAGATTAAGATGAACTGTGTGCGAGTACCGTCACGATGTCTACTTGATAAAAATGACACAAGCTTATATAAAAGTTTGCGACGGGATACTTTTCCAAATTTACCCGAATGAATCTTCGTTTTTTCTTTGTTTTTTTCTTTATCTTTTCAAGTCAAATGTTGTAATCAAAACTATTGGCAATCAATCAATTAAGAATTTGGCTTAAGCTCAACATTTTTTTTTTCATTTTTTGTTTTCATTTACCTTCTTTCGGGCCGCCTTTCGATAAATCATAAATTTGGCGCGGATTAAGCATATATTGGAATTTGCGTAATATGCGATCGCCTTGACGTCCACCACTTTTTGGATTGACAAATACCAAGAGAGGACAATTGCTGTCATCGATTGCCGTAATTTGAAAGTGTGTGGCCTGATGATGTTGAGATTTCTTTTTATAATTTTTTTTTACATTTTTTATAAATTTTGTTTTTTTTTTTTAAAGTTTGATAAATCAATTGCAAGGCAGGGAATTTCGAGTCATAAACCAATACATTAGTGGTAGTAATTAATGTTAAAATTAAAAAAAATCAATTAACAGAGCAACAACAATAAAAGAAGAAGAAGAAGAAGAAGACAAGTGAGAAACTCACCTTATTCGTTTGATTGACTGAACGTTGACGATCTAAGACTGCCGGGCATATAGCTGTAGGCGGTACAATTAACTCAGCAAATTCTCCGAGAGTACATTCTTTTTTCACCGACGATGCGCAGCGATTATGGAGCTTGTGTTAATGAAGAAATTCATATAAAAAAGTTCGAAATTTATATCAAAATGTTTTTAAATCAATTTTTTTATCCTATACTAGTTGAGGTGCAAGGATATATTAACACTTAGAAGGAGTTGAGATAGATCCATTTTTCACCATCATAACGGGCTATTCAGAATTACTTTCTGAATCGATTTAAACTTGTCCTTCCCTCTTGTTGCACAATGTGGATGATGAACACAAGAAATTAAGATATTTCGATGAAACTTGGTAAGGAAAAGTCGTTATATAAATAGCTGTAGGGTAATGTAGGGCACTTTATCATGGGCCATTCCTTCTTATAATGCTTTTATCTGTTTTGTTTTTTTACCTTTTCTAAACTTATTTCTACGCATGGTGGTGGTATGAGTAAAGCTTCAGTATATTTTAATGTAAGAATGTGATGAAGTTCAGTTAAGCCGCTTATATCAAGACATCAAGAGGAAAAGTATTTAAAATGGCGCAACAACGAAAGTGGTGACAAGATAATGTTTCCTAATTTCCATTTAAAGAGTAAAAAAGAAAAATTTTGCCAACAATAAGATTTTTAAAAAGTATTGAAACTGTCGAAAAGGCTTTATCTTGTTGTTCAGTTATGTTATCAAAAAAGAATGAAACTATAAGTCAATCAAGTTTCTGATCAAAAATTATGTTGTATGAGGCAATTTTTGGAACTAACTTAAGAGTACGTTCTTTCAATGTATTAAAAATCGTTTTAGATTTTTATGGTCTAACGCTACCAGAGTGATAATCGTTACAGTTTCTGTCAAACAATTCTGTTCGTTTTTTCTTAAATTCTATGTGGAATTGTTGTTTCGAAAGCTCGCGTTGGAAGGCGGATAGGGGTTGCGATTTATTACGCACTTTCTTGTTTGGTATTAAGCTGATTTAAGCTTCCTATTAGTAATAGTAGTGGGCGGTCGTGCCATTCTCGCTATCTACTTCTCATCTACCGTTTACTAAGAACTTCATAGATATTCCGAGTTCTTTAATTCGCAATAAAAGTTCGATCAATTTTTATACACTGCCAATGGCACGGGTGGCTGCAACACTCAAGCCGAATTGGGATCGTTTGTACGGGAAAAGCTTCAAAAGATGTGTCGACTCTAAAAGACGCAAGAATGGCTGTTTATTATTTGTAAAGTGAGTCAAGTTAATTTTCTGAATCGATTCAAGCTTGTCTGGCTATCTGGCATTTGTGCTCATATACTTTCGTATTCAAACTATAAATCGCAATTTTCGAGGTATTTTAATGAGTTTTATATATTCGCATATTTTGGCCCAGCTATGAATTTTATTGAAAGTGGAGCAAATCGCAACACTTCTACGACTTTTTTTTTTATATGACCAATCAGAGGATGCCCGTATTTGTGTAATACGGCGACCGTCACAAAGAAGAGAGGAAAGAGAAAGAAGTGGGGAAAGGTGCTTAATGGGCGTGCGCGTAACTTTTTAGGAACTCTTGGTAACAATCAGAGAAAAATTGTAAAATTAAACGAACGCACAAAATTTGGGATGGGATGCATGGCAACCCCTTTGTATATATATTTTTCCGCAAAATAAACTTTTAGTTCACTTTTGAGGGCTTAGCCGACTTTGAACTAAACTAGCCAATTTTTTCAACTTTTCCCAAAGTAAGTGCTTTCATGAAAAGTAAGACTTCATTTGTCAGAAAGTTCGAAGTTTTTCTATTTTATAACGCAAACAGGCGGGAGAGAATGTGTTTCGTTAAATTTGGACCATGTCGATTAACGTTTGTTACGGCTCTAGTGAAAGGTAAGGCTTTATATAGCAACGAGATTTAATTCTTGGAATTTTCTGATGAACATTTGTGAACGACTACATTAAACGAGGAGGTTGTAAAGTATTTCGTGATGAACTTTGCCTCGCTATAAGGAAAACGAGGTCGGATATTTAATGATCGACCTTGCCCGACTGTTGTGTTTTCATGTGCTTTTACGTAGTTTAGTTACGCGACATAATTACTATTATCTTTTTATCGCACGGTCTTGATGAGTGCATGCTTAAGTCTTTAGCGTTGCTACTACTTCTTGGCTAAATTTTGTTACAGTATCATGAACTTGTTCTTTTTCTTGAACCGATGTCCTAAACTAAGAAATTTTTAAATTGAAATTAAGTTGAATAATACTTTTCTCTGGGACTTTTGCTATTTAGTCTTGTATATGAGCCGTACATGCTATTGTGTTCAAAAAAGATGGTGAATTTGTTTATAAAATGAAAAATTTTCACTAGTTCTTTGAACATCAACTTTACCGCTTCGTTCGAAACACCACGCTAACTATGTTAATGTTTTCTCCTCGAAATCCTTGAAACAGTCAAAGAAATCTTCTTTCGGTATGGCTTCAAGTGATTTGCTGGATTCATCTCTTATTTTCTCAGTCAAACCGTAACGGTGACTCTGTCATTGCTTTTGGAATTCGTTGAGAAGCCAGACGTCACATGGCACAAAATCAGACGAATGCCTCATCAAAGAATTAATGTCGCGTGATGCAAATACAAAGAAATGTGCGTTTATTACTCTGGACTCTTGAGAGAAATAGCTTCAGGCAAATGAAATCCCCACAGCATCAAAGTCCATGGTTGCCCGCACACCTGTTCATCTTGGACTAACTCTCGATCCTTTTTGAAAAATTCGTAGCACTTGCAAACATTTTTTTCCATAGTTTTATCACCAAAGATCTTATTTAACATTCTCAATATCTCAGCGGCATCAATATTTAGGGTAAATGCTTCGGCCGTCATAATTAAAATTGAAAAGCTTATTTTTGTATATTAACAAAAATACGTGTATCTGCGCTGCAACTAAACATACTGACGTGTCTACTTATAATAAGTGCAAAAAAAGAAAAAAATGTAGGATTTCATAGAATCTGGGAAGTCCAAGTGAAAAACTCTCCTTATTGTTTGATCACCGTATTATATCTTGATGGACACACGAAACAAAAGGTTGTGTGTTTGCGGAAGAATTCACTTATGTTTGTCGCATGACATGTTACGTATGAATGAACGAATTCGAAGGGGACTTTTTGCACGTTTGTCACCTTCAAACTGACTATCTGACGTAATTGCCATCCATATAACCTGACATTTGAGACAAAGACTTTTGTGAATAGAATGCATATAAATGTTTTTCTTTTAATTTAAATCTTAAATATAGATATATTTTTCTTTTTTTTCTTGCTTTTTTTCGACTCACTTTAAAATAAATAAAAAAAAATTTCTGTGCAAGTGTGTGTGTCATGTTACTAAACATGTTTTCAGTGAATGCATGATATATACACAAAATACTTTTGTATTTTGCATTTTATGCTATGTTGCGTATGAGTGATATCATGCTAATAATACTTGCTCGCATACGCAATGTAAACAGCATTTGAAAGCAACTGCAACTTTCCGAAATGAGTACAAATGCACCGCATGTACGTAGCTTTGTTTGAAATAATAGCAACGAAATATTTCTGCAAAAATATTTTCACAAGAGTAAGTAATGCGATACAAAAAAAACACACACACATACATGCAAAGAAAGGAATTTATAGGGCTTTGTGTGTGAGAATATTTTTATTTTCCCTTACATCACGTTTTCGTAAATTGTTTTATTTTATTTATTCACTTGTTCTTAAAACTACGCCAACTAAAGTCTTTGTGTATTTAATGATATAAACGTGTAAGAGCCGGTGTGCGAACGTTTCTCTGTGTTATGTGGTGTGTGTAACTTTAAACAATTTGAGGTAAAGCATTGATACTTTTTCATTTTTCCAAAGGGAAAAGAAGCTAAAAAATATTGATTACTGTTAGAACAAAAGATAGAATTTCATCGAAAAAAAAGCGAAAACGAAGCAAGGGAAAAAAGTAACGGATAATTGGAAAAAGTGCATCCTTGTTATTAAGGCTATAAGACAAAAATAAAAAAATATAAAATTGTTTGCGCTGTAGAGCAACTTTTGGATACGCTTTACTTATCTTCTTCTATTTAGTCTTTCAGTGTGAAACAGTTTATGGAGGTTTCATCAGGCCTCACCCTTCTGCTCAAAATTGTATTTTTGTATTTAAAAGATGGCAGTATAATCATTTTGTCATAATGTCAACAACACTTCAAGCTTCCGAGGAAGCTTCAGAGTCCCCACAAGTATATATATTCTTGATCAACATGAAGTTCTGAATTGATTAAGCCATGTCTGCCCATCTGTGAGGTCTGTATTGTTGACACTCTCCTGGTCCCAAAAATGAAGATATCGACTTCAAATCTGGCACAAGCATTGGAAGTCTTTGCATGCAGGTTGATATTGAAAATGGGCCAAATTGGTCAGAGGTAAACAAATATTTGTGGTTTTTTGCTCATTACTTACAAATTATAAAACGTAGACGGCTCGAAAAATTATACTATTTATGTAGAATTAAAAGAATGAGCCATGTCCACACAAAGTTATAAGAGATTAAATATCCTTTTTTTCATTTTTTGGAGGTTTTGTGCTTATTGACCATACGGTACCCAAGACAGAATATTTAAAACTAAATTTCCCAAATGAACATATATTATCTGCCAGGGTCTGGTTGATTAATTTTTCTTAATAATGCCAGCGATACGGGTATCAAATAAAACGACTTGGAGAGTAAAAGGGGATGAGGTAACTGTGTTCATTCTAACTTGGTCATGCTGGGAGACGCGACGTAGCGGATTCATTTTTTCGTTACAATAACATTGCTATTGGCATCACGTGAAAGGACTTGGAAAGTAGAATGCGAAAAGTTAAATGTGTTAATTCAAAATTATTTATAGTGAACGTCACGAGGTGGTAGACTAAATTTTCTTGGTTAAATAAAAGGTGAAAGATAAACTCTTTCACATTGACTTTTTTATCCCAATAAATAAAAGCAAGGAGCGCCAAAGATATTAATGGTGGTGGATATTCGGTGGATTCGGCCCCAACTGAATAAAATTGTCTTACTTGTTTTTTCTAATGTTGTGTTTTTCAAAAAATTAAAGAAACAAAATTAAATATAACAAATTGATTTCGGTTGTCACACCTCTTATCTACTCGGGTATGCGGAATCAGCTGCACTATGATGACGTCAGTAATGATTGATTTTTCTGTTGTGAGATTGAGGCTATCGATCGGGGGCAACGCAGCATGGGCTCACTTCATAGCACACGAATTTACGGCTCTGTCTCATCATTGATTTAAGATGAAGTCCTCTGTTGAGCCATTCCTTATGCTGCTAATCTAAGATACCGACTTTTTGACTACTGTACCTATTTCCTATTACCTTGGAAGCATTATTTTTCTTGAGAAAGGATAGTGAAGGATCGGCCTTCCGGCACGTGTGGATAGTCAAAAGGCAAGTGCTATATGCCCACAGTTTGAGATCATCTAAAACTGTATAGCTTGGTGTAAGTTCTTGCTTGAACGATAAGCCAAGAAGTTAAAGGGTGTCCACTGTGGTCAGGTTGCGCAAAGTAGGATTGCTCTGGCAGGAAGATGCACACTACCCATCGGAATGTCGGACGAATGCTTTCTTGCCTGATTGCTGGGTACGTCCCCTGCGGGGAGTATTCGTGGTGGCTACGGTTGCCCCAAAGTTTCGCGGGGAACTATCTAAGAGGTGCTTAGATAGGTCTCGACGTAAACACTAAACGAGAATTTGGCCCACATCCCATTTTCTGTTGCGGGACTTCAGGGTAGCGAGGCCCGCTTCAATGGGGATTGTCTCTCTCCATGAGGAGTCGTCAATCAACTAAATTGATTGCCAATGGTTGTAGGCAACCCGTCTGATTAAGGCTCATGCCAGATGCAGACATTCACATACAGAGATATAGAACTGTACCAGTTACGTTTGGACAAATCACGCCCATTTTCTCATTAAAAACAGTTATGCCGCAGCCTTAACTTTTAATGCTGCTAGATCGTGAGTTAATTTGCTACATAAGCGAAAAGGAGAACTCGTGGATTTTAAGGTCATTTCATTGAAGTTATAATTTTAACTTTGACGATTAACTCTGACCGCTTTCATATGATTAAAATCGTAATTATTTGCGTGATTTCACCCTCATTGTAGATGCACTAGAAATCAATTTAAAATTAATAATTGTCTTTTTCATCAAAATATTGTGTGTGTGTGTGTTTGTGGGTGTGAAATGCTTTTCTGTTCGTGCCGTCTGTTCGTCGCACCCTATGTTATAAAATAGCATTGTAAAGCGATTCAATAAGTTTTCTCTTTTAATTTGTACCCTTCATCATGTTGATTCATCAGAGCTATAAAAATACTTTGTTTAAAAATGGCTCGCGATTTTTACATGCATTTCGATTTATCACAAGGCAATACCATCGAAAAGATGGCATTCAATGTGCGAGACGACTTTATATTTATTTTGATTTTGTTCAAATCATTTTATAAACCGTTTTTGTTGAAGGACGGAAAGACGAAACCAAATTTGCTGTCACTTAGTCATTATTTTATAAATTGCAAAAACTCTTTGTCTGGGGATTAGAAAGAATAAAAAATTACTTTCGGAAAGTTGCAACGAAAATTCTTTGAAGAAAATTCTCTCAAACGGAAGTTTATAAATTCACTTCAAAGCTTTTTGTTTTCTTTGCTACGAAGTGAAGCTATTTGTCAAAAAAAACCTTCTGAATGCTGCGCAACATTGCTGCGAAAGGAATGACTCAAAACGAAGCAACATATATAGAAAAAAACAAACAAATTCACACATACATTTTTATAAGTCCTTTCTTTTTTTTCTATTCTTGCATTTTTAAGCGTTTTCGTTATGAGCATAGTTTTGTAAATACTGAATATAATGTAAGGAGCTTATAAGGTATGTTTTTGACACATGCACTTATACGTGTGTAATACACTACAAGCCTTAAGATTAGTTGACGTAATCGTTTAAAGAAAATTGTATACGAATCTCTTGAATTTACGTAAGTATTGAAGCATGCAGTGATGCTTACCATCATATGACACCAAACGCAATTTAGTCCCGTTATGCCATGATACGCCTTAATACGTTTGCGACATTTAGAACAGCGTCCATAACAGTTACCCTCAACCCAATGATGTAGTAGATCGCCACCACCACCCTTCACCTTTTTCGATTTGACATACGTTGTTATACAAGATGCTGGGGCATGCTGTACGCAGCGCTCATGAACTGTGTATTTACACACTATAGTAACAAGGAATGAGAGGGAAGAAAAACAAGAAAAAACAACAAAAGGAATTAAAGGAGACTGCAGGTGAGATTTGAGAGGAAAATTCGTATTCGTTTTTAATCCTAATTATATTGACGTTACGCACTTACAAACAACTTTTTGTTATTATTGCTGTTTGTTTACTTAGTTTCCAATTAATTTTATATAGATTATGAAGAATTAGATAAAGTTTAAAGATAAAGAGAGGAGAAGAGCAGCAGCCGAATGTAATGTTAAATGTTCTAAGATGTTAAGCTTTTAAGACGATTTCAAGATATCGTCGGTAAATGATTTATTGTTGTTATTGTTGTTGTTTATCGTTATTATTGCAGTAATTGCACACGTACAAGGTGTTGCCACAAATCCTGTTACACTAAAGACAGAATTTGCAAAAGTAAACAAATCAACTGAAGTAGGAGTCAAACAACCTTGCATTTATTTACATGCTGTACATCTGGGGTGCACGACTAAGTTAAGCTATTATTTAAAGTGCTCGCATAGAAGTGATAATAAGTTAAATTTAACAAACAAAAACCTTATAGTAGGTCAGGGTCACCATTGATTACCCTACATGATATTGCTTAATACGGTTATACATATAACGACAAAGTTACATAGTAAGCCGTCCGATCCGAACTATTTTCGGTAGCACTCGTGTTTGGAGCAGAGCACGTAGGTGTGCCAAATTTCATGAAAGTATATTAAAAATTGCCGCCTGCAGGTTGAATGCAAAACATCAGATGGACAGACAGACGGGCGCAAAGACAAACTAAGACAGCTTCAGAATCGCTTTTAGAATCATTTTCCGAATTAATCGGTGTAATGAAAGATGGACCTAATTAAACTCTCTCCGGATGTCGACATACATCCCGAACGAACTTAATATACCCCCAACCCTAACAAAAGTATTGCCAATGAAGAAAAATGGTTAAGAAATACTTCTCTGGACAATGAAACTGAATCTTATGCACGTCCCATATCATATATAAAAAGGTTTTACTGTGAAACTTGTTTTTTTTTTGTTTTCAATATTTTTCTATTCGGAACAGCATAGCTAATAGTGAGCTGCAACTACTCACATTTTTCATAGAAGAAGAAAACTTAAATCGAGGTTTACCCGAGGACTTCAACTTGCTCAGAATCATACAGGACAAGTATTGAAAAAGCTGCTAATCAAAGAGTGCACCGAGAAATAATTTTTGCATTGTTACTTATTCGTGCATTCAAGGCAAACTAATGCAGAGATTATTTAAAGGCATGTTATATTTCTGTAGATGTAGGCAACGCCTAGAAGCAGCTAAGAGCGACCAGCTACCCATAATACTAATCGCAAGGGCGAGACCTATTCAAAATAAATTAAATCCATTTAAAACCATTTCTTTCCAAAAATTCTTGCATAAAAAACACAAATGCAGTTTTCAATGTAACGCGAAAAAATTACTGAAAAATGAAAAATTTCGATGGATTTTTTTAAATACACTACCACATGAAGATTTTTGCAAAAAGTAAGGCTTCTTACGGCAACAGTTGTTAGTCTGGGCAATAATTTGTACTCTTTTAGAACGCGATGGTTTGAGATAAAAACACGTTGCACTAAATTTGGATTAAATTGGTTTTTTTGTGGACTCCTTTTGCCAGAGGGATTCTCATCGGAAGTAAACCGCGATTTTTTATTATTTTACTTTTTATCGCCTGAGTGGATGAAATCAAAGAATCTCGACTGACAATGCAATGATCGTCGGTTCGAATCCGAAGAGCGATAGGGTGTTTAATAGAGCCGTCAGCCTTAGATGCTATTGCTTTAAGACTTCAGTTTTGGAATTCATTTTTCTCTCTAATAATAACAATAACAATAACAATAAAAATAACAATAGTAATAATAATAACAATAACAATAATATTTTACTTTCCTTTGTTTTATGACAACAATTGCTTAGAAATAATGATTGCACATAGAGATTAACTCGGCTAAACTTGGACTAGGTTTATTTATTTGTTGAACTACATCGAATGGCAACAAGATCTAATTTGTTTTTCTTTAAGATGAAGATTTAAAATTTTCATCGTTCGTCCAGAATTGGTGAGTACTTATTAACCATGCGTAATTTTGATCATATTAGTCTACAAATCGGACACCTTCCCGTTCAAGGACTCTCCGAAGTAGTTAGCTTTTGTGACGCCAAAAAAAGGATCTACTAACGTTTCGGTGTATGAGGTTTTTTAACCAATTCTTCACCAAAAAAAAAACTGACGTTTTGAGTCCGCACGATTTTTCCAGACGACTTTTAAAAAAGTTATTTTAATCGACCAAAATTCAAAAGTTCCTTCTTATTTTTTTAATATGTATTTGTACTAAGCGAAGTGATGTAAGGTATATATAGGTCGGTTTTGCTGCTTGCAACGTTGTACCTTCCTTTGTCTTTAATTTAAAAATTTTATTAAACTTTGATTGAAAGAATGAGATTCGATGGAAAATTCAAATACAAATCACATGCTACTTAGAGGAGACACAATGTGCGATGAACAGGACTAAGAGAGTTGCTTATCGCAGCTTAGCACCTTTAACGTTGTCTTCACCTGGTTCATGGTGTTTCATTAAGCATCGTCATGCTAAAAAATGATCTTAATGGTGCGCTGCGATGATTTCTCCTTTAATGTTTGGATGAATTGTATTAAGTGGTGTAGCGACAATGTTTTTTTTGTAATGCTTTCGTTGCGTTTGGGAAGCTTAGTAAGTGCACGACGAGCTTTTGAGAGATCAAAAGAGCATGACCTTGACCAAAGGAAGGTGTCTTTTTTTGTCAGTCTCTCACGGAAATTTCGACTTATTCAAGGCTCAGAAAAAATTTTAAAAACCTCGTGCATGAAGACAGCAATTCAAACTAAAAAGGTGATTAAGCCGAGATAAGCGAAAATTACATACCCTCTCAAAAGAGTGATCATACGCAGTGGGAAAGTGAGTAGGATGTGCTAAAAAGAAACATATTGTTGTGTAAAACTACGTGAGGTACTTTAAGAAGCGTTAGGCACAATATCATCCTATTAAGTCATACTTTTGTACCACTATACATAGTAACGGCCTTTACGGATGTCTGGTACGTTTGGCCCAAATCGCGGGATGAACGCTTGCTGGGTATAGAGTAATATTCCAATCGAAATAGAGAAGGCAGAGATAAGATTCGTCAGAAGGGGGGATGGGGACGTCCATGTAAAGTATCTCCAACTGCGATAAGAAGCATTTTTCCCGCTTTGTGCGTCATCGAACATTGTGGGCTTACGGTTTCAAAGCAGGAACCCAAATAAACCATCTACAGTCAGTCATCTTTCTTATTAAGAGAGGTCTCTTGAGAAACCTTGAAAATGAGTGAATGTTAACAGGTGACTATTTCTGTCGGCTTTGTCGACTGAGAGTTTCTTTTGAAATAGTGAAAAATGCTTCGCAAACCAAGAATATACTCTCAGACGACAGCGTGGAAGGTAACTGCCAAGATGTTCGCTTTCTGAGACCTTCGACTGGTCTTTGTAAATGACTTATCATTGGAGTAGATTCCAGATGGAATTCGTTCATCTCGATATGCCTGTTTGGCACAAAACGACCGTACAAAGTTGAAAAAAACAAAATTTGCTCTCCCAAGGAAACTATTTCGTTTCGTTTAGTAGTAAAGGGACCTGTATCTTATCCGCGTGTATAAATGAAATGGAAAGAAAAGCAAAACTTTACAAAGAGAACATGAACAAATTAAGGCTAAAAGAAATGAAAAGTTTATGTATTTGTTTAATTTGCTTGTTATTGTTTTTTATTTTATATTGAAAAATAAAATGAAACATTTTGTTACCAGCTCAGCCATAACGCGTTAAACTTATTTAAATAATTTTCCTTTGTGCTCCCTTGCGTTCAAGCACATATGCAAATAATCAAATAAATTTTTTGTTTCTACTTACATACACAGCAGAGACCCTTTTTGCCTAGACCCACTAACATATTGAGGCATAAATTACAATATGCGGGTTTCTTGAAATGTTTTAAACGCCAGACGTGTATGCCATCCTCCTTTAGAGCAGTACTATCGACACCTGCATATTATTGATAATTTAACAAGGAATAGAAAAAGTAAAATATGAACAAGAAGAAGAAGAAGAGCAAAAGGTATGTAAATTTAAATAATGAAGCACATATATGCGTTGAGAATTTTTCCTTTTTTCTTTGTTTTTTTTTGTCAAAGGTAAAGCACACAATTTACGACATTAATGTAAGCAAAGGAGGCAGAATAAATGCATGGGTATGCGTACAGCGTGTGTATGTGAGCGTGTGCACATTGACATGCATTATGACAGGTTTTGACATAAGCTTGAATATATTTGGTTTAAGCAATTTTTAGGTTAGAATAGTAAGTAAGTACGAAAGACAAAGCAAGTAAAACGGTGAGTGAGAGCGGAGGAGAAAAAAAACCAAAAGAGGGAGAAGTGACTGCAGATTCCTGCTTTAAATAGACAAATTTAAGTGAAACATACACACACCAACTCGCGCTCTTGGTATTTCAACTTCCAGGCACTTTACTATTGCGCTCGTATGTAAACAGAAATCGAAAAATGTCAAAAATAGGTGCAAACGTCATTAGAGTGTTGTTGTGAGACAACAACAACATCTCTATGGTATAGCAAAGACACGCAGTTGTGTTCCATAGAATATTTGCTCTTCGCTAACACTTGAACTTTAAAGTTGCTATGCAAACATATATGTCTGAGTCTATCTCATACCCAAATGTGTATGTGAGTGTGTGTACATATGGGTATGCTTGTATGACTAGGTGTGCAGATGATTGCATGTATTTACTCAATAGTCACTTGTCAAGCAATCAACGGTTTGTTAACACAAACTCTTCTCTGGTATATATCACGGCTCTTACCTAATAGTACTAGTAAAGGTATAGTTGTCATACCACCTCGTTGCCATTCGTCTAAAGAAACCGTGCCATCGGCATCATAGTCGATTTCCACCATCATATCTTGTAATATCTGCAAAGACAATAATAAAAAAAGGCATACGTGATAGAACAGAATGAGAGCAGAGTAGAAGACGTTGTCTGGTAATAAGAATGTTACCAAGAAATATAATAAAAGCATTGAACGATATAAGAGAGAAAAATAAAAGAAGTGAGAAAAGCAGAGATTTGTGAGCTTCTACGTGTGACATCTGACATTATCCAATAAACACTTGACAATCGATTTTTGATTTCAAATTGGAAAGAAGAGCAAAATATTCTTTTAAAAAAAAATATCGATTTTCCTTTCCTTTTTGTTCTCCTTTTATTACAGATAAGAATGTTACAGAAGAATAACATTCGCTTGACAGGGCATACGTGACGCCATTTATTAGTTTGTGACTATTTTTACTAAACAAAAAATAAACAAAATGTTGCAAATGAAATCCAAGAATTTCCGGTCTTAACCAAAAGTTTTATTTACGTTAACTTGAGTTTACCGATCAACACTTATTGTTTTTCTTCTTAAGTTCTAACAGGTTAATGTAATGATAAATTGGTTTCAGCTTTTTTTGTTCCTCAAATTTTGTTTACATCTTAACCGTGTTTTGTTTTTATCTATAACGTTTGATGATTAAAACGTATAGAGAAGATGCCTTCGTGTAAACTGGAAATGACTGTAAACATATCGACGACTTAACTTACATTTTTCCATTTATCTTGCCTGTTCATCTTGAGTCAGTTTTTGCTATTGTGCATTATCGGGCGGTTTCATGTCAACGTCTCAAAAAGGTAAAGGAAACAATTAAGAAAATTACATTCGGTCATGAGCGAATCTTTTATACCCCTCACTATGATCCTAAAAGAAGAAGGAAAAAAGCTAAATAATCTAATAATAAGATTAGATGGGCGCGTCTGCTTTTTTTATTCTCAGCTTAAAGGTGGAAATTTATATGGTGTAAGTGCTGTACATTAGCAAACAACACACACAGCGTTTATAACTTATTTTTGTATAGATTTGTGGGCGTGTTGTAAGCGAGTTCTTTGAAAAGTTCGGGCCCGTTTCAAATTCTTGCGCAAGTTCCAGGCGATGTTTTCATTTGTACACAGTTGCGCAGACGGATAGATGGACAGACGACGCATTTCGCATTTGAAACTGGTTAAAAGTTTACATGTAATATTTTATAGGGGTTTTGAAGCTTGTTTCTGCGCATTATATAAAGGAATTCGAAAAAAATGATAAGCTATATGTTGACAAGCTATAATGTTGGATGGGCATGGTCAATTTTTATCATTATGTACAGATATTATAGATTTACAGATTTATCTGATGTAGTTTATGACTAGTGAGCAAGAAACACATTTTTTCCTTCTGAAAAGCAGAGGTGTCCTCATTTTACGTAGTCCTGCGTGCGACAATTTCTAACGCTTCTGCCAAATTTGACGCCGATAGCTTCATTTTTGCGGCCAGGAGAACTTTTGCAACAGGCATTACACAGAGGGACAGATGGGCAGGCTTAAATCGATTCAGCTGATCGAGAATATATATACTTTGGGGAGTCTCTGAAGGTTCTTTCTGGGCGTTGCAACCGTTTTGGCAAAATGAATATACCCCTCATTCTTCGGTGATGGATATAAAAACCTTTAGCGTAGAGTGAAATACAGTCGGAAATAACGCAAAACTATTCCATTTCTTTTGTCAATGGATTACAGTTTGTTCGATAACGTAAAGTAAACGATACTTTAAATATACATTATTTTTATACGAATCACCGAAGCATGAGGGGTACATTCATATTGTCAAAACGTTTGCACAGTGCAAAGGGGAGCTTCAGTTTCAGAGACATTAAAGAGTATATATATTCTTGATCAGCATCAAATTCTGTTCTGGCATGTTTGTCTGTCCGGCTTTTCGTCTATGTAATGTACGTTGTAATCGTTCTCCTGGCCGCAAAAATTAAGCTATCGGCTTCAAATTTTGGCAGAAATATTGGAAGTTCTTGCACGCAGGTTGGTATTGAAAATGAACCAAATCGACCGAAGGATACGTTTACTGTACTATATAAACTGAAGATACCTCTGCTTTCCAAAAGGAATAAAAAATTGGTTTTTTGCTCATTAGTCGTAAAACGCAGCAGGTAAATCTGTAAAAAATTGAAGATATATTCTGTGAGCATTGTTGGAGTACCTTTACAAAAGTGGAAAATATCGGCCACGCCTACTTAATTTTACAATTTGTATTTATTTTCCAAACTTTAAGATGCACGAAAGCAGGCTTCCCGAAACCCCTTAAAGGATATAAATTTAAGACCAGTTTCAAATTCGGAATGCACCTGAGCATATCCGTCTGTGTAGTATCAGTGGTAAACATTCTTCAGTTCGCAAAAATGTATATATCGTTTACAAATTTGAAAAACAATTTGAAAATGACTCAAACTTTTCAAAGAACCCGCCCACAATGCCCACACGGCTATGTAACAAAAACTGTGAACAGCTTTGTTTTCCGTGTTTTTTGGCTGTTACCCATAAAGAACAACACAGATGCTCTATAAATATAATGGAAAAAGGAAAAAAACCAACCGCGCCGCCCACCCAATATTGTAGAGTATGAAGATTTAGTCCTTTTTTTTTTAGAAGCACAACGATGAGTATAAAAGATTCGCTCATTACCGTTATTTGTTTTAAATGACTTGTCCTCTCTATCTGTTTAAGGGCGGTAATGGTTAGAAAGAAGAGGGAGGAGAGAGCAAGATAGTGCGCACGGTTGGCAAGTGTTGTGCCACTACGTTTACTAATCCAGCGTTTACCGCCGCACTGGGAATTGAACTTTGGTATGCCTCTTATCTATTAGGACATACGGTGAACCACATTTTTAGTAGCGTTTTAGTAAAGAATTCTTGGTCTCTCTCTTCATTGCTTTACGTAGATTGATAAATTTGTAGAGGGATGTCAATGTTTGAGGCTTATGTCGCTTACCACACAACCGTGAAATAAAAAAAAAAGGTCGGCAAAATAATTATAAAAATTTAATAATCACGCACAAGATACGCATACGAAAAATTCTCAAAAGTTGGATTGTAATCACAAGACCGGAAACTTACTGACTCTCATAAAATTTTGTGTTTATTTATTGCAAAGTAAAAATCATGTTAAAAAAGAACTTCAAACTCAGCACACCTCAGATATGTGACATGTCGCAAAGGACACTGAAGCCTATCAGACAAACACAATTTCATTCCGGCATCGGGTAGAAGCACAAGTACATTCTTTATCTTATTTACGATTTTGCGTAGTTTTGCTGATTACATCCAACAAAATGCATCGACAGCAGAGTGTGACTTTCGGAAATATAGAGAAAATTTCACAAATACTGAAAGTGTGTTTACTGTTCCAGCACACTCTGATAACGATGGATTCCAATCTCTGTTGGAAGCTATAAGTGACAGGTAGTGATCTACTCCAGAACCGCTTGGAAGATTAAATTCTTACAAAACGGCGAATTTTTTCACTTCTCAATTATACCCCATACACATCATACGCGCTGCAGGGTATATTCAAATTACGTGAAGGTTTGTAACATTCAGAAGGAGTTAAGAGAGATGAACTCTGTTCTCTTTACAGAAAATGATTTTGAATTGGTTTAAGCTTGCCTAAGCAGCCGAAGTGCGTCTGAAGTCTGTCAATGTACATCTGTGCATACATTTAATCTGCAATTGGATCTTCTGTACCCTACATCGTTTTATTTTTTAAAAGAAAGACAAAAGAAATGAATTTCTAATATTCTATAATATAAAGTGGGCGCGGTTTATTTTTTTTATTTCTGTGCACTTACTGTACAATCTCGCTATATTTGTTATAGTTTATGGGCGATAAAAAAAAAGAACAATATTTTTTTCTTTTGAAATAAGAGATGTTCTCTTCAAAGACCCTATACCCTATATCATATCATTCAGTAACTCCCCGGTGAACGATGTGTTACGCATTCTGGATCAAATTCGCGATCCATTTAGAGTTTTCTGGCCAACAGTTCTTGCACGCAGATTGATATTGAAAATGGGCCAAATCGGTCAAATGACACTTCCACAGTGAAATATAAACAGAGAAAACAAACGTAGATATTGTGTGTGTATTCTACATAAACGAAAACCTCACTCAATACTATAGAATATGGAAACTTAGTTGTTTCGTTTCGTTTGTAGTCTGTTTTACGATACAGCTGACGAGTAGAAGAGATTCGGCAACAGTTGGATACGTTTGCGTACTTGCTTATGTATCATCATTCCTGGGAGCTACCTCTACAAAACGCATAAAAATATTTAATACTCACTCTCTCTTCGTGTTGAAAATGGGCTGGTGCTACGCAATTTTGAAATAGGTTCTAAAGAGATTGAAAAAACCGCCTCGCGTGAGTTAGCACGACTTCATTTTGCTTTTAAAAAATTTGGAAAATTTTTTTTTATATGAATTTTGGAGGTTGAACCCACAGACTTAAATGCTCAGGTATTCATAAATCGTTCAATTTTTTTTTTTTTTAGTTAACCTTGAAAAATTCGATTTTCACTAAATGGAAGTTTATATTAAAAGTTTAAAGATAAAAAAACAACAGGGTAAACGTGGTATTTATGCATGAAAACTAATATTAGTTCAATCAAGTTGACCATCCCTTTCCTTGCAAAGATGCATTTTGAAAGAATTTTGTTGACTCTTCCTAATATAAATTTATTCACGACGTTAATCGGTATGGGTAGCCGACTAGATAAGATTCGCGATCACCAAGTCAGTGTTCGCGAATTCAAATCTCAGTGCGACAGAGTTCACTTTGGTCGTAGTGAGTACATAGTCGGTGAAGAGATAACACCTCTCGAGTGGGCACACATCCACTCGTCATAACACTTACCGATTCGAACACTAGTCATCGTGTTACGCGAATAGGGGACATCCCTGAATGATTGGTTATATCAAAAAAAAAGAAAAAAACAATAGAATTCTTTCTTTCGTATGTTGCATAATCCGATAAATTGACTGTACTAAATAGCATCCCGGAAGCAATCGCAATATTGTCTTCACACTTCCCACTTGTTCGGGATACTATGCAGTTTCCGTTTTCAAAAGCATTTCACTGCAATGAACCGCAACAAAACGAAAGTAAAGCTTCATCGAAGGGTAACTAAGATTACATCGTTTACAACATCGCGGAAGGCTTCGGAAGGAGTTGAGAAAGTACATGGCTACCATTATTAAAATTCGATTCAATTTAACTGCATTCCAGCACTAATCTCAGCTTTAAATTCTTAACAAATCTGTACTGTACAGCAAATCACTACTGAGATGACAGTTCAGTGTATTCTTAGTTAACGTTGACTCTTTAAGCATTTACTAATTAATGAAATATGTGGTTGAATAAAATCCGTTTTAATGTCGAAGATTTTCTATTGTACTCTCGAGTCGAAGGCTTCGTGTTTTGTTTCTTATGTCATTTGAGGCATTTGTCCCAAACGTGTTTGCTCTCTTATATAACTTTTTTTTTCGTATTTCTGCGAAAGATTTGAAAGCACGAGCAGTCAAAGGAAAAACAAGTAGTAAACGCATATTCCCTTAACACTATCAGTTTAATCACCCAACTTTCTGCACGTGACTTCGAAATGACTAAATTTTGCTTTGCGCAAATAAACCTCATAAAAACGTGTTCAATTTACAGATATAAGTGCGAGTGCACTGACTGACATATGTATTACACATTTTTAAAAACATCATGGAACATACAAACGTAACATTTTTTGTTTTGCTTTTTTCAGCAACAGTTTAAAGTATTTGCATATTTATTTTGAACATTAATTTGCGTTTTAAGAATTGAAGAAGAACAAGCAAGTTCGGTTGTGGCAGTAGAATCGAAGGAAAGCTTGGAAATCGTTACGATGTACAATGGATGGGCAAAACAATACGAACACTATACAATGTAGTATCATGTCCTTGTACGCTAGCAACACTGCTTCCCTATGACTAATTCGACGGGTATGTTTCGGACAGTTTACGTTGTAGGCTATACTTTCATGTCTTATACAGTTAGTTCGCCAACAGAACACGCGATCGATGTATGTGTGATCTTCCGGACTTTGAAAAAAGTCAAAGTGTTGGCGCCCGGTTGGTGGGAGCGTCTGTGACAAAAACAGTCGACTTGTTTAACGTTTCGCGAGCGACAGTATACGCAATAATGGCAGCGTACATAACACATAGTAAAACATTATCGGCGAACATTGAGAACTCGAGTAACGAAAACAGTACGGCCGGACCTCCAAAAAGCAAATGTTCAGGGGTGAGCTGCAATTACGATATCTTTAATGATTAGAACAATGTGGTATGGTGCGATGAATTATCGTTCATATCGTTTTCTGCAAAGGGCCGGGTTCATGTACGGAGAACTCATACGTATGTATTTATGGACATATAGAAAATAAGTATGACAACTAAAAAGTCCAGTTGTTGGCAAAAAGCTGGTTGACAAATTAATGTCAAGTAATCTTCTAGGACGATTAATGCAGTAGAATATATTCGGAACTCTATGTTGCAGGCTTAGAGGTTCGAGTAACATTTAAAATTCCTGCTCTTTTATGTGTATGTGGTATTCGAAAAAATTCCGGCTTGCTCTCACAAAGAGGTACAAAATTTCACGCAGTATAGAACGTCAAGAATGGCGTCTAACATACAATACTCTCATAGTAATAGGCGCAAGATTTAACCATTTCTTTTTCTATTTGCAAGGTTTCAAACTGACGGACTGCAGGAAAATAATTCAAAAACTTTTGCCCCTGCTACACGTACTTCACATTGCTCTCGCTAAGGATATATTCTGTGAATGCATGTGCGATGTAGTACTCAAAAGTAGTATTCCAAATAGTTTTCGAAATGATTTGGACACGTCTGTCCTTTTGTCTGACCGGTGTCTGTCCACGTACTTGCGGATTGTAATTTTCGCAATGTTATGATGAGCTTTAGAAAACTGACTTGTTTCCATTCCAAGGCCATGAAAAGATTTTGAATGTAGATCATATCATCTTTATGATCACTTTCTACGCAAAGTGATACTTTGAACCACTCATTTTACGAAATAAATGTAAGAGATTTAACTGAGCTGAGCTTATTTTTGGGTCCCCATATAAATATTCTCAGCGATAAATTACTTCTACTTATTAAATTATTTCTACTTATGTAGAAACAAAATTTAATTTTTAATTTTATAATAAAATTAGTGTACTACGATAGCTTGATATAAAGCTTTAGCGCAGTAAATTAGGATCACATTTCACATTTCATTGTCGTACGATATAAGTGTTCTCATAGAGGGTAAACTTTCATATGGCAAGAATAATTTTTTGTTTTCGTTTATGACGATAATAGATCCCTGATAATAAGCTTTTTGAGACTTTGGCGTTGCCAGGTCATACTCAAGTTTTTTTCTTTTTCCCTTAATATGACTAATCGCTCAGGAGATGTCCGTCCCCTATCCGTGTAATACTGTGATTGAAAAGTGAAGAAAGAGACAGCCTGCAATCGAGTGATTGTGGACCCAATTGTTAAGTATTTTTTTACCGAGGGGGCACAAGAACTTACTATACTATATTGTGCTATACCCTACTACTAACTACTATAGCTAGGACCGCATTGAGATTTGAACTCGTGACAGTGGCGACTCTTATCTGCTCGGTTATGGCGCAGCCAGTTTGGAGACTTTTGCAAGAAGTAATTTTTATACCGTTGATCATTACCGTATTTATCATTAAATTCTTGAATTTGATTAATGGAGTGCAAGGTATTTAACGGTCAGTTTTGCTCGTCTACAACATTTTGTTTCTTTCTTTTGTATTCAGTTCATTTCTAAGTTATTGTGATGAGTTGAAGTGGTCAGGCTATTACTTACTTCATCTATATATCTACGTTTTGTTTGAGTTAAAAGTGGCCAAGCCGCACTGAGGCACGTAGACTTTTATGACCGACGCACAAAATCTAAACATTGATCTACAGCGCTTTATAGGGATTTCTCGATTTATTTACAAATGGAAAGGTAGTATCTAGCATTGATTTGTAGCGAACAAACGTTGACATTTGAAGTTTTGCACGCAATTTCAATTCCGTGTTATTGTCCCTCAGTTAAGTTGACATTTATCGGTACCCACGCAAACAAGCTGCCTTTACTTAAGGCAATTACAATTCATGGTGTGTTTATATGAGGTATAGTTAAATGTGGCTGCACAAAGGCAGCGCGCGAAAATTAATCAGTTAAGCAGCGAAGTCAACAAGCGAATATTGTTACGATTGAAGCGATTGAATTGTAGACAACTGCCTCAATTAATAAAAATGCTTACAATTGAGAGTTAAAGCATATTAAAGTGTAAAAGTAATCAGCCAAGTGAAAGTACATTTTTGACGCAATTCATTAGAGGCCGGGAACATCCAGAACTAACCAACTAAACAATAATTTCTACTCTATGTTTAACGGCATTGCATGTAAAAAAACAAGATTAACAAGAGTTATTAAAAACTACTACTAGATGGCACACTTCCACATGCTCGCGCAACAAAAGTACAACAAGTTTTGAGATTTAATTGCTTATCAAAGGCATAAAAGAATAAAATATGATACAAGCGAAGATTTACTTCGGATATGTTTTTTTACATTTCACTAATTATCTTTTTATATTTATAAGTGAATTAAGTGCGAAAAATTCTTTTGACGTGTGTGCTTTACCAGCTTCATGCACACACTCTGGTTTTTTGTAAGTCACCGGCAATGCTACGTTAAAAGTATCTTCTGCCCGTAGTCTCTGAGTGTGTTCACAACTTCAAAGGTGAAATTAAATGAGAGAGAAGGAAGGACAGCGAACAAAAAGGGAGGCAGAGTCTAAAGCTTAACTTTTTATTTCTTTAATTGGATAAGTAAAACATTCTCTTGTATATACTTTTGGTAGCGAAAAACTTTTCGATTGTTGTTTTTGCCGTTTTTTTTTAAACCAGAATAAATAAAATTTCTTAAGAATTTAGAAACACCTGCAGGTACTATATCGATCAATAAGTCGCGGAACTGATACATAGATGTCATCTCTAAAAAGAAGTTTATATTATTCTTAGAAGATGGCAAAGCTAATAGGACATATGTCAGAATTGTGTATATCTGCGAGTTGTTGTGTTTTCGTGAGTGTCGCTACTTTCGTTATTTTCAATTTAATAGAAAGAGTCCGTGCTTTTCGATGAGAAAAATGCCGTTCAAACTTTGAATTGGCTTAAAAAATATCATAACAACTCCTCTCCCTCGAAAACAAATCCCTTTCCGGTAGTTTGCTGACTTACCGCTTTTACTCGTAGTCCAACATCGAAACACAGTTTGTTACTGTTCAACAGCAATAAAAAACTAAACTTTTTTCACATGAGTGGTATGCAAGACTCTTGAGAAAAATCGACAACCTGCTGAGCATAGGGGGCTTGATGAAAGGCGAACGAAGGCGCAGCAATTGTTCAGCAAGGTTTTGGCATCCGTGTTTTGGAATGCGTGTCGTGTTGTGTTCATTGATTATTTCGAAAAGGGACGACGGTAAATGGCAAAAATTATATGGCACATTCGGCTTGAAGGAAAGTGGAACCCGTCTCCCTAGTAGCTTTCGCCTAAACTTACAGTAGAACAAGTGAAACTTGCCATGGATCGATGACGGTATTGGTAGAATATCATTAGCTGAACTTTGAATTTCTGCACTTTACTCTCAACACTTGTTACCTTTTTGCACATCCCCAAAGGATGAATCAGAGAGAAGATTTGGATAAAATAATGCGGCCATTGCGGAAGCTGAGGCGTATTTAGATAGTCTTAACAAAGTAATCTACGAACATCTATCGAAATGTTAGAGAAGCGTTGATTGCGTCAATCTTGACGTGAACTTGACTACGTTGATGAATAAAATCGAATCTTGCAAAACCAAAAAGGTGTTTCGTACGCTCAGTCTTACGACTTATTGGCTGACGTGCTATACCGTAAAATAGCTATGTGAGTGTGCTTATAAAACATTATTTGATTATTTTAATTAAAACAAACACAAAATAAAAATCAACTTTAGTGTGCTTTGGCTCAAAAAATTGTCGTGATTTTTAATTAGCAATAGGACTATAAAGAAAACTTTACTTGAGTTGGTGACAAGCCAGTTAATTACGTTAGAAAACTTTGTATCTACCATCGCATAGCCATTAGTTCGTTTGTTAATATTATAAGAGTTTCGAGTCTTCCTAAAAAATGGCTTTGTTTACAAGAATTAAGGTACTCTCACGGCTTCCTAATCATCCGTCCCTGAAAACACTTTTTTAACTAAATTTCAAGATTAAGCTAAATTTATATAAATTAGGCGAACTACAAACTGTGGAAAATATGTAAAGGAGTTGTCCAGAAATCTGGAGGAAACTGATGCGAGTATCGACACCACAAAGTGTTTCGGTACAAAGTCTATGGTTATCCTAGATCAGGAATGGCCAACTTTCTTCTTTAAAGGACAGAAGAAGGTCCCACTGTTATTAAAAATACAATATAATTTTTTTCCTTTCAAAAAAAAAAAAAGCATTTAAGCGAGCGGAAGCGCTCGTTCTTAGGCCAAAAATTGCAGCCTCTATGCTGGACACCAAAATACAAGGCGAGCAGACGGACAGACAAGCTTAAATTGATTCGGAAAGGAATTTTGAATTGATCGGTTGCATCCACCTCAACTGCTTTTGACTGTTGTATACACCCGCACAAACTTAATATATCTTTGCACCGCAATTGTTGTAGAGTGTACGAAAAAACAATATTAGTAAATATATAAAATGCTTACCGGTCTAAGTTCAGAAACATCCCAACCTAGGTATTCAGCAACGGCCATCATTTGATTAACAATAGCATCCATTTCTGCTGTATCTAAAACGCCATTGCCGTCGGTGTCATATAAACGAAACATAACTGGAAAAAAAGTTACATAAGTTAAGATGTTCTTGAGAATGTCTTAATATTATGTTTGTCATTTTTTTTTTTTTTTTTTTTTGTTTTTCATGAAAAACACTTACATTCCAGTTTGTCTTCCGGTCTGCCAGCTTCCAAGAGTGATAGATAACAAACAACATCCTTGAGCGATACTTTCAACGTTAATGGATCAACGTGCGAAAGTTTTCGTGTTGACATTTTAATATCCGCTGCGAAAATTATTATAATAACAGCATAAACCCATGCATTTATATAGAGTAGTATCTATGTTTTTAAGTAAAATTATGTGTTATATGAAATTATGCTAAATAAAATTTGTTATGTTTACACTTTAAAATGAATATATTATGGGAATGTACGGTGCCTGATGAGGTTGGGAAAACGGATGAAAGAACGAGTTTTGTTTTTTAATTTTAAAATTTTCAACTAAAATGTCATTACAGAGTGCAGGAAGTTTGATATTAAAAAAGGATTATAAATGTTTTTTTTAAGTTTTTCACTAAGTTTTGCTTTTGATACTAGATTGCCGGATGTTGGCTATATACGTACTTTGCCTCAAACTTGAAAATTGAAATTTAAAAAAAAAAACATGAAATTTTAGTCTAAAGTAACCTCATTCTAAGCACATTTTACATGTAGAGGGCAAAAGAAGCAAAGAGAAACTTATTTTGTCCAAATATAGCGAAAATAATTTTTTGTCAAAAAACTTCTTACTCTTTTCCATTACAAGAGAAGATTAATTATTATCATATAAAAGTTTATCTTTCGTAGGGAATTATAAGGCTTAAGGCTTAAGAATCAAGACGTGGACCAACGTGGTCAAAGTTCATCAAAGGTAATGTTTTTCTATTAATGACTTTATTATTCCTCCGTTATCGTACAGTATATTCTTTATTCCTTATTACCTTATGAAGGCGTACGTTTCAAGTGAACTCGCTTATGCGCGATAGATGCGAAAAATACACGAATATATTCCAAACTTAACACGGCGCAGTCACATATTATCAAGTCACTGCACCAACCGAACTAAATTTTATCGTAAAATAGAGCTGAAAGCCTGTGTTGCTAGTCTTTAATTTGTCTTATTTTAGTCTAAGAATTTATTTCCTTGCTCCAAAAATATTATAATAATAATAAGAATAATAATAATAATATGATAAAATAATGAAACTTAGATCTGGTTGCTCTATTTTTGGTAGGAATCTTTATACTAGAGGGAATTCACAGAGAGGGTCCTATCATAATCACACTTTTCATAAGCCACTGAATATGTGAAAATAATTTTTTTTCATCGATTTTTGTCAAGAAACATTTCGTATAGCAAATTTTTTATTTTTTATTAAGACTTTTCCAGAATCGATCATTATATTGGAGAGCAATCAGATTTAATCCCTTTTTCAATATGATTTGTTCTTGGAACGAAATCTCATCAGTTCATAATATTTTTCGAAAATATCCTGAATTGCGATTTATTTGGACAGATGGACAGACTTTAAATAGACATCCCGCAAAGTGAAAATACCAGGTACTAAGCGTGATCTAGAATAAAATAACCAAAAGTTGTAAAACCTTTAGGCGGGCTATTAACGATTAAAAGCAATAAGTCGATTTTGGACAACTTCACTAGATATAGCAGATGCGGTCATATAAAAAGTATTTATATATGTTTGTATGTATTATAAATATATATATATATATAAGGATATATTCATTTAGGTATTTTACTTATATATGTACAAATACGAATAAATAAATAAACAAATATATGTGTATATATTATTTATATAGATAATATTTGCTTATATTTATAAAAAGGGTAAGAGTAAGGTATGTGGGCCTTAGTTCGTTTATAAGCACGTATGATCAAATTTCATTCGCTCATTAAAAGACGGATCGTGCATATGTAACACGCATTTTTTTAAAGTGGTAAACATCCAAACATCGCTTCTATAAATTAGGACCCATTTGCATTAAAACTATTTCTTTAGGTCACCCCTAGACAAATAATTTCTTAATTAATATTTTACACTTCTTAATATGTTTTTTCCATTTTTTTATTTTTTTTTAATTGACTAGTCATTCAGTGAATGCATTCTATCCATGTATAAACATTGCAAAGAAGAGAAAGATCACTTCTGTTTACTTTCTTTTTCATCTTACATAGATATATGGAACAAGCAACAATGCTGCAACCGTGAGTAAACTGTGAATAATTTGCAGTAATCGATGTTGAAAAGATCGAAAATACCACGATATTAAAACTCGTGCCACGACTGTTCGGATCGATTTATTCATGCATTGTTTCTTTCTTGTTATACCCCTGTTTTTTTTTTTTTTTTAATATTCAAGAAATATTCAATCTCTTCAAGTTACACGGTGATGTTCGGTAAGAAGCGCGTGGAGAGAGGAGACAAAGAGACATGGTGATGTTCGGTAAGAAGCGCGTGGAGGGAGGAGACAAAGAGACATGGTGAGAGACATGTGAGAGAGAGAGAGAGAGAGAGAGAGAGAGAGAGAGAGAGAGGGAGCGACTGTTATCTGTGGGAGATCTGGGGATGGCCTTATAAGAGTGCACACGAATGCTAAGTATTACGTTTTTAACGATGCAGCATGTACTATAGCTGTCGAGCGTATCTTAAGCTCGGTCTACTGTACGGGGACTTGAATCCGTTGGCCACACGGTACCCTAGATCATGATACGTTTACTATTCTACTGCTTGTTTTTCTTTCTTTTTTTGTGTTTAATCTATCGCTAAGTTCAATGCTAATTGTGTTGCTAAGCAAATTAGTTCATTAATACTTCATATAATTATCGCAATGAGTTCTTATTTACTATTTTATAAATATGGATTTAATATAAAGCATTAAAGATTCATATTAATATTGATATACAAATAAAACGAAAGTCTGAAGAGCATAGCAGAGTAAAGTAAGATTGTTAGGGGAAGGGGCAGACATCGACGCAAATTTGTCTAACAAGGGATATAAATTATTAAGATTGACTTGATTGATTGAGTAGAAAAACAACTGTTGCCAATCTTCTTATGTCTAACTTACATAGGACTCTCATCGTCTACTGCAAAGAAATTGAATTAAAATTAAAAGTCAAGAGAGAAAACAATCAACAAGATGTCAAACAGTTCACCGCAATTTTAAGCCTATAGAAAAATACTGCAAAGATGGTAATTAAAACTACTTTAGAAAAAGTACTATTGATGCAAAGGACTATTTTTTTGCAAAAACGTATAGGTTGCATACTTTTGTAGTTTATTTTTATTCTCATCATGGGAGGATGGGGGATATAGTCATTTTGTCAAAACGTTTGCAACGCCGAGAAGGAAGCTTCAGAGACCACACTATGCACATATATTCTTCATCAGCATTAAATTCTGAAACTATCTAAGCATGACCGTCTGTCCATCTGTCAAGTTTGGCAGATATATTAGAAATTTTTACACACACATTGATATCGAAAATGGGATAAATCGATCTAAGGACGTGCTTGCAGTGCTGCAATAAATTCGGGGCGCCTCTGTTCTTCAAAACGGATAAAAAATTCGGTTTTTTACTCATTACTCGTAAATGTATAAAAATTGCAATGTAAATTCTGTGGGCGGTATTATAGTGTCTTAAAAAACTGGAACCAATCAGCCGCGCCTACCCCATTTTATAATGACCTATAACTTGATTTTTTTTTTCAATAGCTTTATAAGCTCGGAAGCAAGTTTCAAAAATGTACCGTCTATCCAACAGTGTGGTATCTATGCCAAACATTCCTCCATTCCTTCGTTCCATCGTAAGAGAATTTGATAAGGAACCAAACTTTTCACAGAACACTCTAAACACTGTTGCCTTCCGTGCTTTTCACTTGTTACTCAGAAAATACAACACAAACATCATATAAATTTCCACTTTTATATTGAAGGTAGAAAAAATCAGCCGCGCCCGCTCAATATGATAGCGTATGGAAATTTAGTTCTTTTTATTTTTTTTAGAATCACGGTGATGGGTGTAAGAAGCGGTTCGACCACAAGCGAATGTAATTTTCTTATTTGTTTTTTCGCTGTTTAAACGGCGAGGAGGGAGAGAGAAAGAGATGTCAATGCCAAGCTAGTTTAGAGTACTTACTGTTGGCCAGCAGTTTAGGAAGGCTGATAAGCCATTTGCAAACCATTCACTTCTTCTGCAAAGATTTATTTGCCAGAAACGAGAATTGTCGATTTTACTTGGCGAATCAATTCTCTACAGAGACAAAGGTCTCTAACGCTTTTCGCTTTTGTCAAAAGTTTGCGAAAGGTGAAGAAATAAAAGCGTATACTCGCAGCAAAACTTGCTACATAGGCTAAGTTAGATGGTTACAGAGCAGCTTTGAGAATGTGATTGACCCTCACCTTACTCATTAGTTGTGATAGATAGCAAAGGCGAATAAGTGTTTATTGTGCGTGTAAATGTCGAAGTAAAGTGCTTTTGGTTTGGTTTGGCCAGAAAAATGCATACCCTACTTATCGACAAAGATTAGCTAAGTAGTTGTCTCCCCATTTTGTATACATATTTGTTTCAAGTAACAGCATCGAGAAGAAGAGCCTTTGAATACCGTATACATTAAATAAGTAATAAAGACTAAGTTTCTCTGTTGGCTTTTTCATTATGAAAATTATGGTTTTTTTTTTTGTATATATATATATAAAAATATATCGTTTGCGAAAGTGTGATCGTTGGAACTTTGTTTGTATTGTTTGACCATTAATTTAATTATCCTGGAAAATTTAACATTTACAAAACAAATTTTATGCTAAGAATTTGTCAGCAAACAAGTTCTCTCTAATAACAATTATTCTCGTTTAATTTCATTTCCTAACAATCGCTTCCTCTTCTCTTCTATCCGCTCCACATTGTTAGTCAATGGAAAATTTATTCGTTTATTCATTTTTTTTTTTTTGTCTTTATACAAAGTATCATCTAAATTGAAATGGAAAACCGAAAGGCTCGGATTACATGACAAATGGTAGTAAAACAAAACGCTTTCACACGCACAAACTTTCACAAAGTAGCTTTTTAATTAATAATTACTTTCTATTTAGATAAATTTTATTATTTATATGAAGAGGAACGAAGCATTTATGTTTTATATACATAGCAATTTGCCATTTACATAATAGGATGCAATAAAAACAAGTCCGTTTATCTCGAACCATGAAGCTCTTATCTATATTAAGTATAGATGTATGTATGAATGGATGTATATGTATTTGTATATTATGCAATACATATATATGTCTAATAGAATAGTATGATTTATATCGCTTGAAACGGACGTTCGTCCGACAATAGATAGAATAAATTTAAGTGATCAAATATGTCGGTAAATGTTCAAAGGCAGAATCGAATAACTCGTAATATTTATCATCCTTGAATTTGATTAAAAATGAAAACAAAGTAATTGAAAAATAATTCACTAAATAGATTGTACGGATTAATTAGTAGATTCTCCGAGTTCTCTTAAGTTTTATCGCGAAAATCCAAAGATCATGTTTTGATCATGTTTAAGAGGTTTCTTGTGTAAACATGAAAATATGTGAAACTTCAAAAAAATATAACGTACCATGTAATTATACAAATACATATATATATACAAAAATGTATTCACATGAAATGAAGGAAGAGTAAATAAATGAATAAATAAATAAAAGAGAAAGTAAGATAATTATATTCGGTTGCGAACGATTCTTTTATACCGATCACCGTGATCCTATAAAAGATTGAAACCATGGGAAAGTGTATATTTGCATACTCCGTAATATTAGGTGAGCGTGACCCTTTTTTTTCTTTCAGTTTTTACAGAATAATTTTGTGGAAATATATAACGGGTATCTATTGTAGTTTATTGGCAACGAGAAAAATACACGTTTCGATTGCATAAACGTGCGGCCATTGCAGACGTGTTGTTTGACCTGTTTAGGGCATTTTCAAATGTTTTTGGAAATTTGTAGGCGATGTCTTCATTTTTGCGAACGGGAGAGTGGTTATCGCAGATTCCACATAGTTGGTCGGCGGATAGGTGGTCAGACAAGCAGACGGGCATGCTTAAAAAGATTCAGAATTTGGTGCTGATCGGGAATATATACATTTGGTGGGATCTCTGAAGTTTCGTTCTCGGCGTTAAAAATGTTTTAATGGAACGAGTATACAAATATGTAAATAAATGGATGAACAGGTGAGTATATAGAGAGATACATTAATAAATGAGTAAATGAATAAGTGCAGGAATGAATGAATGAATGAATGAATGAATGAAAAAAATGAATAAAATTATGAATAAATAAGTAACTGAGTAAATGAGTAAATAAACGAATAATTTAATGAATGAATGCACAAATAGATATTTGAATAAATTAGTAAATTAATAGATAACAAATCAATAATTAATGGGTTAATTAATGAATAAATTAATGAATAAGCGGATAATTGAATAAAGGAATAAATGAATAAATTAACAAATTAATAGACGACTAAGTGAATGAAGGAATAAAAAAAATAATGATGAAATGAGTAAGTTAATAAATGAAGGAATGAATACACAAATAGATGGATAAATAAATAAAGCAATAGATAAATAAATGAATAAATAATTGAATGAATGAATTAATGAATAGATAATAAATTAATAATTAATGAATAAATAAATGGATGTAATAATAAATTAATAGGCGAATAAATGGAAAAATGGATAAATGGGTAAACGCATAAACTAATGAATGAATAAATAGATAGCTGAATAAATTAGTAAATGATTGAGTGAATGAGTATAATAATAAATAATAAATCAATAATTAATGAATTAATAAATGAATGAATGAATAAGTGAATAAAGTAGTAGATGAATATAGTAATGAATGAGTAAAAGAATTGATGAATGATTGAATGATAGAATAAATTAATTAATTAATTAATAATGTATGAACACTTGGATAAATTAATAAACAAATGAATGAATGATGAAATAAATGGATAATTGAATATAGAAATAGATGAGTATATGAATAAACGAGTCATTAATAAATTAATAATTGAAGAAATATATAACTGAATGAATAAGTAGATAACTCAAATAGAGATATAAATCGTTAAATTGATAAACGAATGAATCAGTGAAGGGAATAAATAGGTGAAGGAATAAATAAGAAATTAATAAATCCATAATTGAAAGAATGTGTAAATGAGTGAAGAAAGTATAAATTAAATAAATGAATGAATGAATTATAGCATTAATAAATGGATAGATATAAGAATTGAAAAATAAAGCGAATGAATGAATAAATTATGAAATGCGTAAAGGAGAACGAACGAATTAGTGCATGGGTGAATAAATACATCAATGAAAATATAATTAAATTAATAAATGAATGAATGAATGGATTATTTAAGTAACGCTTAAATATAATTAAATAAATAACATTTAATAAATAAAAAATAAATTAATAAATTCTCATAATATTCCGTACGAAAGCTAAATATTTATTTATCGAATGTCCCAACTTGTGTTGTTGTGCTTTTTAACCATGAATTAATTACCTGTTCAGACACTTAAAAGGCAATTAACGTACAAGCAATATATAATGTGGGTATGGCAGTTTCACTCCACAATAAATGAAAATCTTCACAGACCTAAATTGACCACAAGAACGGAGCCGGATGGTAAATAGAACATTTTTAATTGATTCAGCAAAATGGAAATTTCCGAAAGGAGAAAAGTGGTTGGTTGGTTGGGTTTATCTTGAATACAAATTTTTAAAGCTTTTCTTGATCATCGCTTTGTACTTCTTCACTGAAGTCGCAATAATAGACGAAACCTTAACGCATTTAAGATTTCGTGTGAATAAGGAAAAGGGAGCACAATCTAATGTTTGCGAATGTCTTATTTCGCGAATTAATTGGAACCGTAATTACTCCCTAGATCAGCGAGGGAATGGGGTAAGACATGTTCTTCTGTATAAACGAACCAACCTTTGAATTTATATTTACGTAAATGCATTTGTTGACATAAAATCAAGAATAAAAAAAAAAAAAAATATCGTAGATAAGTTACGTTACGTAGGAATACGTATGCATACATGTTTAACTGAATTTTTATTAAACTTAACCTACCGTCTATTTTGCAATTAACTGAATTGTTGCTTTTTTTCGACGAATTGCGTGACATTTGGGAATGATTGGTATGTGAATGTGAAGGGCTGGAGTCTGTGGAACGTTTGGCATTATTGACGCCAGCGGGTGCTGAACATACTATGCCGGCACTTATTCCCATGCCAATACCAGGACCACTTGCGGCATTTCCATTGCTAGATGATATGTTGTTTGTATTGACTGCAGTCGTTTGAAAAGCGGCTATAGGACTGGGTGTAACGGTAACCATAGGATGAATAACGCTACCTAAAAAGCGTGGAAAAGAGAAAATGCACATAAGAAAATGTACAATGAATGCTGGGGCTTTGCCTTTAATTTCAATAATCGTTTAAATTCATCAGTAAATGAAAAAGGAGAGATAAATATGTTAATTTTCTATGACTGTGGTTGATCACCTGTTTTGCTGGCATCATGCGTTAAATGGCCGCTAAGGGAATGCAACTTATCGGTTATGCCCTGCTGTAGTTTATCTACAAAACTGGTACGTGCTTCAGTTGCAGGTAATGGAGCCGTTATTGTTGCCGTTGATGTCATATCCGCTAGTGTGTTTATATGTGGTATCGAGCCTTAATATAAATTAAAAGGATTCAGATATGCACGCTTGTGTAAACGAAATATAGACTATTTTCAGTACGTGCATGCATTTATGATACCTTTAGTATGCGCTGTGACTGGTGCACAAGCGGTCGTACTACTAATGGCCGCCATTTGATTAAGAGTCTTGCCCTGTAATTGAATACTGTTGGTTACGTTCCCCTTAAGGAAAGATAGAAACAAATGTTGCGCCAATTCCGTAGGCGTTTCGCAATCGAGAAAAGCATCCAAAAAACTTCGAAAACCATTATAATCGATTTCCTGCAACGAGCAAAAAAAAAAAACCTTTAAATTTACAAAATAAAATCGTCTATAGTTCTTTGCCATTTGTAACAATTTTTATTTTTGCAATTGTTGTCCAATTTATACAATTGTGTAATCATTTTATTCTCCCTTTCATATTTATTCTGTGAATTACGCAACAAGCCAGTAAAGTCATTTATGAATACGTACCTGACAGCCATTAGTCATACGTTTGTATAAGGATTTTAAATATGTATGTATGAGTATGATTATCTACGTATACGTTTGTGTGTATGCATATAGATGTTTGGGTTTTTGCTTGTCTTACCTACTTAATGGAGAGCACTTAAGGTCAAGATAACATAATACAAGTATAAAATTATTGTAAACTTTGCAATTTAAGAATTCATAAATAGAGTCGTTTATTGGATACGAAAGAGCTTTCGTTGCAGACTAATATGACATATTTGAAGTTGTATTTGCAACGGGCAACATAATCTCCTCGTTTTCTAAGTAATTGTCTTCTCTTGTAAATGACTTTCTTTTTCTTCTATATAAAGGTGAGATTCCAAACATGATGCCATCACATGTTGTTTTATTCACGCTGCTTCGGAAAGCTTTCTAAAATCCTTCCAGTCATCAGTTCACGTCAATGCCATGATGATGTTATAACTGTGAGTTAATTAGTGTGTAGAAGACAGAACGCGTTTTCTTTCTATCTCTTCCTGTCCCGTTCTCTCTATCGCCCTTTTTTATCACTACCTGTCTCTCTCTCCCTCTCTTGCTATCTCCTTGTGTTTCCTTGTCTTTCTTCCTGTACATTCACCGTCTTCAGTTTTCCTAACGGAGGCATTCTCTTCTCAGCGAGAAAAGTAGAATGTTTGGGATCACTCCGTCTTGCAGGCGCTACGACGTAACCCTGAAACCTTTTAGCTACACTGTCTAAAATAGAAACAATTATTTGTCAATGCAAGACAACTTGGGAATGTATGAATCGGTCTGGATTCAACTGGAAATGCAAGTTCATGTAGACGGTCTGCCTTCTACTGTTATGTTACAGCAGTTGAACGTAATGTGTTATTATCAGGTTTGCAACTTATGTGGAGCAAAGAAATAAGTTCTGACATTTAAGCTTAATTTCTTTTAAGCGCGTTCGTTGGTTCTTAACTGGTAGCACGTCATAGGAAATCGAACAAAGTGCTGTGCTTCTCTCTCTGACGTGTCAGCATACAGATGATGTGTTTCACTATTCCTTCCACTTAATGAAGCTTTTAGCAAAGCAAGAAAAAATTTTCATAATGGCACGTAATCGATAGAAATCTATTAGTTTTACAGAAATTAGATTTAGTCGTCAATTGTTGGGAAAGAATTAGACAAAATACCTGTAACCCCTAGCACTCGTCAAGCATCAGCGGTACAAGAGCGTAGATACTTTAGCTATTTAGACAAGCGATTGGGTATTTCCTGCAGTAATGTTGGTCTTTAAGGTTTTGGAAAACGGTGTTCCCTGAGCGATTTGCTTTTCCTTTTGCAGGTCAACGTAAGATTATGAAGAGAAACTCTGTTGGTGAACTTGGCAATTCTCCTACGTAAATATAACGGAAATCTTTTCATTTATAAGTAAATTAAACTTTGAAATCTTCTATCTTAAGTTAGTTAAGCAAGCTAGTTACCGCATTGCCCGTATAACGTTTCTTGCATAACATTTTCATGCATGTCATCGCTAAAAACTTACTTATATTGATAGTAATATACGCGGATAAAAATTTGCATGGAATTTCTTTATAGGCTCCATGTCCTGAAAATCGTTGCTGCACATCAAGTATAAGGAAAGGAAAGGAAATTTTGTCTAATAATAATTGCGTTGTCTTCCCTTCCAATGTTGATAACGTTTATATATTGCCTATTATGTATTAGAAATTATATGTTACATATTATATAATATATGTGTATTGTATATGTGCATACGTCACATTACATAATATGCACTAAGTGAAATGCTTAGGTACCCTAAGTTGGCCTATTTTGGTTTGACATTTGTTTTTGCTTATATATGACAACATAAAGGTCCAGTTGATTTCCAATCTGAAATTTCTGGCAATATGCTTTCTAGGTATAATATTAATAGAAACACGCACATTATTGGAAACAGTTTAGCAAAAAGAATTCTAAGGAAAAAAAAACAAAAAACGCGCCCTTTTTCTGGCCCATTTTTCAACATTGATACCATTGGGGGAAAGGGCTGCTTATCACTTCCTGTGTGTTTGCCATATTTGCTGTATCCAATTCAGATATTTTAATGAGATCGTGGTTCGGTGTGGGGCCCATTATGTAGCGTTGACCGCATTGTCTCTTGTTTCGTTTTTTTTTCTTACGAAGGTTTATACTTAGTCGGGAAGTAAGCAAGAAGAATTGAAAGGGAACGAATAACTCACAATGCCTGTGCCGCACAACACCTGTAAATGAATAAGTAGGGTTTTCTGTTACGTCTCCGAGGTCCTTAATGAACACAAGGAAAAGAGAAAAAGAGACAACGGAGCTTTGTGATACTTCCGCCTTTATCGCACATTCGTCGATTACAATTCTTACTTGTTCTTACTTGTCTTTCTTACGCTTACATTTCAATAGAGACGTCAGCATGTAAAAGGCATAGCCTTTCATAGTTTCATAGTTTTATTTATCGATAAGTGCAACCAATCTGCATAAGTGCGTGATATTACGTTTTTATAAAACCAAGTTCTCTTTTTCCTTCTGTTCATTTGCATGTAAACAGGAGTGTTTTTTAAAAAGAGATGACACGGTGCTAAGTTGACACTGAAAAAGAAGCGTGACTATTGCAGAGCAACAAGTAAAAGTACTAAGGTCGCTGGGTTTTTTTATTGCATACAAACCAAACATTAACGGACTTTCACTATTTTTTTTTCTAAATTAGGAGCAAGTGACACCATAGTCGGGCAAGGACGACTTAGATACCCCACACCACTTCACCTAATACAGCCAGTCATTCGTTCATTTTCGTGATAATACACCAATCATTATACATTACTTCTGTTCGTTATTTATATAATATATGTAAGTCATCCTTTTGGAGGACACTCAAAACGCCAACCAACGTAATCGAAATGTGGCAAACTTAATTTACTTGTCGACAATATTAACACATTGCACTTGCCTTCGTCATAAAATGCTACAAATTAGACTTTGTCGCTATAAAAGGGCTTGGTTTTCATGAGCGCCTCAATACATTCTAAAGGTAAGGTCATGTCTAAAAAATAAACCTCTCTCATCCAATTTCCGTATATCCAATTAGTGCTATATTGCTACCACACATGGACTAATTTTCATCACAAATCTTTAGATATTAAAAACTACGCGTTTTTCGGTATGCAAGCCTTTAATATTTCAGGACAATCCTTGCAAGCGATGATGTCCAAAATAGAGACCCGGTTGATCCAAATTTAACGCATTTAGGTTTTATATCTCTTTATATCTCTTACGAACCCATTTCCATCATAAAATTGAACATTTTTGCCATATAAAGGTTTATTATGCATAAGAAGCCTTATATGGCTTGGAATCCAACCTAATAGCCTACCTACGTGGTCCAAATTCGGTAAGGTTAATTTTTAAGTCAAGTTATTATTGTGGACGAACTTTCACCAGGAAATATTGATAACTATCTTTTTTTACTATATAGAAATTCAATTTCTGTACGGAACGGTTATATAGCAGGGGGTTCAAGACTTTGCTCCATCCGATCCAAAGTTGTTACACAAATTTAGAATGTCAAAATACTCATAATATTACCCAGCGATTTTTGTCGCAAATTTGCGAAAAATGCAATATTGTTTTACGTAGCCGCCTATCAAAATAAGGCGGCGTATCGGGAGTGGTCGAGAAAGTGATTTTGAATCGGCCGTTATAATAAATTATGGGTCTATTTCAAGACTTTCTGAGTGTTACACACATATGCTATTGTATCATACGCAGCGTAGGGTATAAAAAATCCGATGTGATATAAGTTAACGTAAATTGTTAATTACTATGTTCACACTTAAAAAAGCAAATGCCTTTATATGTCATATGAGGACTGCCTTGATAGAGACTTAGAGTACACTTCAGTCGTACTTTTCTAGATAAATCTTACATGACTTTAGAAAAACGTGGTATGGTTTCTTTAAGCGTTTTTTATGATTCTGTTTGATATCTGTTTCCATTTATGGTGCATATATTTTATGTGTTATGGTTTAATTTTACAACACGAGAGCTCTACGCTCTCTTATATATACATATACATATATATATATATATATAATAATTTCTGTTGAAATGAATATCATGAAATCTGGAGAAATTCTTGATAATATTTCTTCATTTAACGAATAACTACTTTTTCAAAAGCACAAAACAAAAAGTAATTACTAGGAGACTATGGAACTTTACCCTGCTTACCACCTGAGTGTAACGTTAGGTTCATATGTATAATGTTGAATTTGTAGTTTCGTAACGTTATGTTTGTAAAGTTCCAAGCGTTAGTAGAAGCATTAGATAATATTCTCATTCTCACTTTCATAACATCCATCTACTAGCCAACCAGGACACCACCACCCACTTAAAAAACATTAATTATAATATGAGCTGCACGTACGTAGTCTTATCAAGTGTGTTTATTTTTTTGAAAGAAACTAACTTTTGCTTTGCCTCTGGTGGGCTTATTACTGAAGACAACTGAGCACCAAGATTACTTTTACAATATCTGTTCATGTACTTGTATATATTTATGCGCATTGAACAGCACGAAGTGTTGGTACAGTTGAGAATTGCAAGAACAATACTTAACGAGCACAGAGAGAAAAGCTAATATTTCTTATTTAACGAAATTGTGGAACTTAAGCCACAGCTAAAACAAAACTCTCATAATTCATATTCCCAGCTAACTAAAGGCTGCAGTAACGGATTTTATGGAAAATTTAAATTTTTTCTTCTTTTTGTTGCCATTACATAACATATTCCAGTAAAAGAGGCAATAACATCTTAGCAATTTGTCAACTTTTACCATTTTCTAAATGAGTTTATTTACTTCGCAACTTATAATGTAACACTTGCTTGCAGGATGAAGCACTTGCAGGATATTGCATATCTGTCTCGTAATATCGTAAATGTTAACATTTACATGACCGTATATTTATCTAAACCGGATTTTAGATATCAAGTAAGGTTCACATTCACCCATAATTCTTGAGTATGAGTTTTTTTCCCTTCAAAAATAAATTGATATCATATTTCACTTCGCTTTCAATACATGCCAAGATTTGATGGCAAATGAACAACAACTTCGGCTTTAATACAACGCATAGTAGTACAACAAGAATGCAAGAACAAGCACGCAAGTACATTATGTAGAGATTTAAGATTTCGCGGAATTTATTTTAGCTTCTCTGGAGTGAATTCTTTTGATAATCCTTGTTCGCTTGGATTTTTTTACTTTTTTTAAAAATAGAACAAAAATTTTTGAAAATTGCTTCGATGTTTTGCATTAAAAAACGCGTAGGTATTCCATTGTATAACTGTAACGTAATATGCCTGAGTATAGTAGCGTAAATGTAAAACACTAGAAATCTACGCCACTTGCAATAGATTGACGTGATTATTGCTATTCCAGGAAATTGAAAGAAAGAATACACATCACATGCATATCACATCATTTCCGTGTACAGATATCGATGAAGCGTCGTTGAGATATAAGATAAATGGAAATGGAATTTAGTGGAATCTTTTTAAGAAATCCTTATGATAGAAAACCATGTTACTAGAGACAGAAAATTTGAAAGGAACCTTTGCTTTAGATCCGGCTTCTTAAGTTTCGCATCACCCTAAAATTCGACATTAGAATTAGTAAAGCAATGGCTTTAGTAATATATTTTATTTGCCGAAACAGGCATTTTGCAAACAATTTTACAAACAATTATAGCGCCTTTGCTCTTATAGATCGGGCTTTAATTGGCTCGTATTGGCGATCGTTACTCGTCGAGGTAGAGTAATGAACAGGTGAGCAGCAAAACGATAAAGTACCGAACAATAGTGCCGCGAACAATAGAACAGCGAACGATAGAGCAGCAAACAATAGTGTAGCAAACGGCAGAGTAGCAAACCATAGAGCAGTGAACGCTGCAAAGAATAGTGCTGCGAATAATAAAGCACCGAACAATAGAGCACCAAACGATAGAGTAGCAAGCGATAAACTAACAAACGATGAACTAGCAAATAATAGAGTGCCAAACTATAGAGTCTCGAAAGAGAATAGCAAATGATAAAGCATCGAACGATAAAAGAGCGATGGATAAAGTAGCGAACGACAGAGGACGAGAAGCAAACGAAAGGAAAATAAATGGGAAATGGGGTCTTGAAAGGCAAAATAATGAAAGGAAAAGTAACTAATAGTAGAGTAGAAAAGCAAAAGATGAGACGTCTACGAACGGAAACCGCAAGATAAGAAATCTACGGAGTAATGAAAAGACGGGAATGTAAGTAAAGAACCTTACCATTAGAAACTTACCATTAATTTCTCTCTACTGAAATCTTTGAACTTCTTTTTATTTTTCTTATTTCAATTTATATTAAAAATAAAAAACAACTAATGATGAGCGATAAATTATAATCTGCAACGTTATTACGTTGCATTCTTTATGCTACAGTGATGTAGTAGAGCGAAATTGCTTCATCTCTTACGGCAACAGAATGTGCAAGTGTTAAGCATAACCTGAGATTTGTTCGGCTGAATAATTTTCCTTAAGCTTCATAAAACAACACATTAAATAAACACTGCGTGTAAGCAGTGTACGGAAATGGTGCAGTTAATAACACGATCATATAATTACGGCAATGTTTATTACCATGATGACGATGATGATGATTTTGACTATTTTAACATTAACTATGCTGCTGTTGACGTCAATTGAATGCGAAACGCGTTCTCTTTTTAAAGAGCAAAATATGACAAATAAAATTGTTAGGCAAAGATGATTGCAGAAGGAAACGATTAAAATGTTAAATAAACTACGCTGATTGCTATTTGAAAATTGGCTTTTTGAATTAAATTTTAATTGAAATTATCCGTCCAAGCATTCATTATGATATAGTTATTCAAATTACGAAGAGAAAAAAACAACTTTGATTTGTTATTGCTTTCCTTTGTCAATAAACAAATGTAAGGAAAAAGGGCAACCGTCGAGATAATTACTTCTTAGAATGTATTTGTGGCATTTGACATCTATCAAGCAGCAACCTTCTCATCACAACACACTATTGGTATTTTTAAGCAAAGAAGTACTTTTTGTGGTCAGAATCTTTTTGATTATCAACAACAACATGTTTGCGTTCCTTTCAAACAAATGTGTTGCGTAATCAGTAATTGTCAGTAAAAAAATATTTCAACTTAACAAAGTTCAACAATACTCTCAATACTATTATATATAAATTTGTGAGAAAATCTCTTCTTTTTCGTTTGGCGAATTAAGTACGGACAGACCAGATACAAATTGATTGCTTGATCTTAGCATATCTTTTACTGATATCATTAAGGTCGAAGTTTTCTAACTCCTTAGTTACATAAATATTTTATCCTTTATTTGTTGTGGGCATTAAAAGCGGTCACTTAAATGAAAGTGAAAAAGCTGTATTCACTTTTTCTTATTTACTATCTTTTAACAGCCATCTTTTTATTATGGGGAAAATTTTTCTATTAAAACCATTAAAAATATTGTAGATGGACATAGCAAACCCTATAGCTCGTTTCCCATAGCTATTCTTCATTTATTCTCGTAACAAAAGATCAACAGTTATAACTTATGTCCATCTAAAAGCATGCTTTTTATACAAGAGTGACTACAACGTAACTTGATGCGGTCGTAACTTGGCAAAATTACTCCTCATGCCAATAACTTTGCTATTATGCATCTATCTATGTAGTCCCAATACGATGCAATTAACCTCTACGTCAAATTATTATCATAAATAAATTGTTATCGTAAAATATTAAGAAGGCGAAGCTTTTATCACATACAGGTATAGTTTTCGTCAGAATTTTTGTACGGGGTGTGGCGCACCGAATAGACTCACATGACCCAAATTTGATTGATTTTTATGTCAAACTATTTTCTAATGTGAAATATTGAAAATTAGACCCAATTTCCATGCACAGGCTTACCTTTCGTAGGAATGGTTTTTTAAGCTGTATATCAGGGAGCTCAAAACTCAACCGATTTAAATGTTGCACATCAGTTTAGTATGTCGAAATACGATTAGCCATCGATTTTTGCCAAGGAAATGATTCTGAGTCTATCGGTATAATAAAATATAGTTGCAACTTAGACCCTTTTGAGCATTACTTACACACAAACTTAAAATAGCATGTACCGCAAATGATATAGGATATAATCAGTCCATATATTTATGCTGTACTTCGGGATAGTGTTTGCTTCAATTTCAATTTGTTCCTCTAAACATTTTTGCTATGTTTTAAGGAAAAAGTCAAGATTTGTGTAATTGAACCAAGTATTTATGTTAGTTTTATTGTGAATTTGCTGCCATCCATTACGGCGATACAAGCAATTATTTTAGACATACAAACACTCATTTATATAAAGATATATAATAAATATAAAAATGAATAAAATTCGAGAGTAAAGTGTAATCAAACGTTTAATTGTTCATTTTAAGAGGAAACACGAATAAAATTAAAATTTTAAGGAAACTACTTGTTGAGATGTCAGTTTGGCAACTCTGCGCGCGCGCTGTAATTGTATTTTTTACTTTGAATATAGAAATTTTTTACTGTCTTTGTTATTCTATTGATCTATTGCTTGTAGCGTTTCAAAGCCTAATTAATTCTAAAAGTGTTCAAATTTCTCGTAACACATCGAACTTTTTGTGTTGATATCGTTTTTGTGCTTGCGATCAGCACTTTGTGCTTTCGTCAAAAAGTGTCTTTCTTGTTTTCTGAGTGTTGTTGCTTGCAAATATCTGCCTTGGTTTGCGGCCTTTACAGTTTTTTTCTTCGTTCACTGTGTTTTTAATCGCGATAATCTACGACATCATCCTTAAATACGTTTTTCTGACATGGAGTCGTTGTTTACATTACGTCTAACCAAAACGGTCCCCGATTCTGAACAATTCATTAGTTGTTGACTTTGCGAACGTTATTGCGTGCGAAGTGTGCAGGTATTAATAGCCGTGCTGCAGACGCGGACATAGATCCTTCGAAACAGTTACGTTGGTCATGTCCACATTGTAGGAAGCCCAATATTGACTTTTATAAGCTTTTCACGGAGACAAGAAATGGTTTTTGTGAATTAAGTGTGTATCCCGTGGCGTTGTGCGAAAAGTTTGAAAATATGAAAGCAGTGTTCGATGAGTGTCGCTATCACTCACCTCCCGCTGCAGCCTGCAAAAGAACAACTTGTAGCGTAGCGTGCGGCACTTCACATCTGTCTTCGCCTAAATCTCATAAGTCGATCCATGTTGCTCGCCACCATTACCCATCGTCCTCATCGTGAATGGTATAACTTGTGGATCTACAATTGTCGAATGCGGTCAAGCTTTCGAGTGTTCCATCCTTGCCTACAAACAACATTAGCGTTTCCTCTATCGCAAACTCAGCTGATAATACAAATGTTTTAAATAATATTGTGTATTTTTCCATTCTAGCATGGCTTTCGGAAAGGAAGATCTACTGTCACGAATCTCTTAGAGTCTACTTGCCATGTTTTCTAGGCTTTTTCTAGTGGCGCTCGCACGGATGTCGTATATACTAATTTTAGTAGTGCGTTTGATTTAATTAATCATAACTTACTGATCTTCAAACTCTAGGCCTCTGGCTTCCCCTGCTACGTATTGAAATGAATCAGCTCTTATCTGCATAACAGATCATTCAGGGTTCTATGTAACTTTATCAGCTCGGATGAATTTCCCATGAGGCCTAGCGTTGCCGTTTATGACTCCTTTTATTTTATTTATACATTAATGATCTCCCCTCGTTGATTAAATACAGCCAGATGTTAAGGTACGGTGACGATCTTAAACTGTTTTCTTCGTTCTCCTTGGATCGCAATCGTGTCGGTTTCAAATTGATTTAAATAATTTTATTACATGATGCTGGTTAAATTTTATGAAATTAGTTCTAAACAAGTAGGAAAATTAAATTCGGTCGGGATTACCGTTTACCCACAAAAAAAACGAAGTGAAACAACAAAATTCTCATGCTCTATGGTGTGGAGTGGGCTCAGTTCATTTTTTCTATTTTCAAAATAAGAGTTTTTGTCGTAGAGGCACGTGGGCATTGTACGCGTGTGCTTGGAAAAGTTTAATTCACTTCCAAAGTCTTTTGTAAATTTGTGTCTCGGCCAACGGGAGAATGTTTACCGTAAATACTACAGAGTTGCACAGGCATGCAGACGGACATGTTTAGGCGCATCTCAAATTTGAGAAGAATTTGTATATTTTACGGGGTTTGTGAAGCGTTTTTATGCGGATTATAAAGGCATTGAAAAAAATTAAGTTTTGATACACTATAATATTGGCGTATTGGTAGGCGTAATAAGTTTTTTCCATTTTTTACATGTGCTACAACATCGCCCATACGATATGCGTTCAAAATTTTGTACAATTATTTGCTGTAGTTTATGCGTAACGAGCAAACAACCAATTTTCCATTCCCTTTGAAAAACAGAGCTGTTCTCAGTTTACATGCTGCTGTGGGCGTGTCCTTCGACCCGTTTGGCCTATTTCAAATACCAACCTGCGTTCAAAAACTTCTAATGTTGCTTCCAAATGTGCTACTTCTTCTCTAACTTCATTTTTACGGCCATGAGAATCTTTACAGCAGACATTACACAGACGGACAGACGGACATATGCTGATGCTGATCAAGAATCGTTCGGTGATAGGTATAAAAAGTAAATAAATATAATTCAACCGGTAGTAATTATATGATTAGGATTGGTTTACATTCACGTTACGTCCGTCAACATAAAGCAATAATAACTTTTTTATAGATATAGCGCCACATTAAAAGTTATATCTTTTTCCTCTTCCGTTACGGCTTTAGCACTGAAATAAAATTAATTGTTTTCATTTTCAAGTCATTTTGCCAAAGTCGAAAAAAATAACTTTTTCAATTTCTACCGATTTTTTTCAGCAAATAATCAAATTCTGCGTTCTCCTCGATTCTCTTTTATTATGAATTTCTTCGTTTTTTCATTAAATTGACCCTTTTTTTATCATTTTTGTACGAAACCATGAATTTTTGTATTCTCCAATGCGACGTTGAGCGTATATTCATTTTACCAAAACATTTGATACAGTCAGATATACGAGTTTATATAAAACTCCCGTGAAGATCTCGTGAAAACACGAAGGGTTGCTCCGATTATGGAGATGAAGATCGCACCACTGAAAGAGGTCGAGCCCATGCTAAAAAGGCCATATCAGAAGTGTTTCGGGGATGGGAAAATGCGTTAGCACAGGTGTATTATATTTAAGGGGAATTACTTCGAAGGGGCCGAAATACTTATTGATAACTAAACCAATTTTTTTTGGAAAAATAAAAATTCACCTTTTTTTTTGGACATATCTCATATTCTTCGGCAGTATCAAGTTCTGGATCGATCTAATTTAGGCTGGCCGTTTGTTTGCCTGTTCTTGTGCATATATGCACGGTAAACATTCTCCTGGCTCCAGAAATTAATCTATCATTTTAAAATTAGGAAAAAACAGTGGAAGGTATGGTAAGCAGGTTTATGCTGAAAATGGATTAAATCGGTCAAGAAACATGTTTACCGTGCGATATATAACCTGAGACGACCTTCGTATTCAAAAATAAAAGAATTGCGTTTGTTTAGACAGACGCCATGGGTGATCCCACGGTAACAATACAAATTTGAAAAAAATCTGTCCCGCTCATCTAATGCATTTAGACGAGATTCCATGTTTTACGCTTTTTTTTTTTTTTGTTTAAGAAAAATGTGTTGAATACAGAAGATTCGTCCGCAGACAAATAAAATTTTCGTGCTTGTGTTTTTTAATTATTATTATGTTTCATAAGGAATATTAGTCACTGTTATAAGTTGCCAGACTGTCATTTGATTATCACACCGACAAAGTGGGAGTTTTATTTGACAAAGCGATAAGAAATGTAATAAACATTTGACTTAGACAAGACGTTGACTTACGACGAATGCATACATATGCAGTTAAACATTTTTTTATTCCATACTAAAATAAATTGTTGTTAACAATTTAGCTATCATTTTATTAGAATAATTTTCAAATCGCACTGTTCATTCCTGCGACGGAGAAATGAACGAATGAAAGACTTGAGCAGCAGTAGACAGTAAAAAAAAAACTTTCTAAACTCACTTTGCCTTTGTTAAAGTACCTGGAGGCTGCACTTTATTTAGAACTATAAACATACATCGTTACCCTCCGGTGGTCTATTTCTAACGTATGGCGCCTAAAGAAGCTTTTCTCTATCGAAATTAAATACTACAGCGAATGTGTAGGGCACTATCACTGTGTCTGTTGCATTGATAGAAACCTAACATATCATACACGGTTGCAGTAATTGTTTCCGTGGTTGCTAGGGTTACTAAAAGTTGTAGGAAGTCGTAGCCTGGAAGCCCATTATTCCATACCACATGTTATTTGACCATACCATCCGACCATTACTTAATTAGTTAATTGTATTGCTTAGGTATGATATCGGCATTGCTCAAGCATTATATGCAATGTAAATCTTTCGTCATGATTAAAGAGCAGAGCTGCAGCAGTTAGTATAAGAATATGCTTGTAATAAGAAATAAATTGAATAAAGTAGAAAATAGAATAAAGAGCAGGAGGTATATATTAGATTATATAAATTCTACACAAATTCTGTATAATTCTCAACAATAGTCAGTAACACGATTTATCAACTTTACTAAACAGCTGACATCTACAACGAACTTACGTTAATAACAATCTATCATACAACAGGGGAGTTCCACCGTGGGCAAGTAGGCCAGAACCAGTTTAATTGATTCAATATGACACCTATAGGACGGACAACAATTGATTCAATATGACAACCATAGGATGGACGCCATATAAAGGAAAAGTATTTCAGCGCCTCTCTAACCAAAGCCACGTGCAGTCTTTGTGCAATTTAATAAAGCTAATTGTAAATCTAACTTTATTAATATAGAGTTCTGTAAGTAAATTAAAGAGAAGCTTCTTAACCAATAAAATCCCAAAATTAAGAAACGTCTTCGTGCTCTCCAGTCTCCGTGAATCGATCATACATATGCTGTTGTCACTAGACTTCGTTTTGTGAATGATAGTTTCTTACATTTAAAAGCTGCTCGAACACCATTTAGCCATTTACTTAAGTCTGCAGAAAGATTAATAGAATCACACCCAGCATTCAAGGAGATGAACAGTTTAACATCATGGCTCATTCTCAAACAGTAGATAAATTTTATATAACAAAAACAATATCGGTTGCAACAGACTCTCTTAAGCAAAACTGGACAAAACGGATCGTTCATCCGATCGAAAGGAGTTATAGGGGACTAGAAATGATCTGATTAGAAGATTTGATCCCATTCACTTAATCATATTTGAGAAGAAACCAGACGAAAGCAATTTAAAGATCAGTACCCTGTGATTAATTCTATCAAAGACTTTACTGACGTACTGAAGAGATCCACAGAAGGAGAGAGCATTGAAGATTACAAAAGCTAAATTTAAAGCTACGACACGCTCAAAACAACTTCCATAGTATATTCAGTTCGGCAATGCCTCTACACTAAGTGTACACTGAGTGTCTATTACAATTTTTATGGATTAGCATAAGATAGTTACTTTCTCAGATCACTGCAATCCGTCTGTTGTCAGAGATACATTAACGATTCTTGCAAGAATGTCACAAATTAAATAATCGCACGTTTTTACTATAGATGACGGGATTCCATTATGCATGTCTTTTAGAAACATGGCTTTATTTGATTAAATTTAGTAAATCGTTATCATTATTCATCCAGAAATCAATAAGAAAAAAAATGTAGAAAACATATTTTCGTACAAAGAGAAGAAATAATATTTTCCCTAAATATTTGCATTCGAACAAACGCCAATCAATTCTTTCGTAGCAGTTTAATGGCAATTTGCAGAGCAACAATCAGATGCAGAATGCAGGATATATCCATAATAAAGTATTTATGATCAGTATTTACCGTGTGGAAGGAATAGATAGCAGATTCGTTAGTTGAATGAATTGAATTTGCAAAAGGGAACAATCCCTGCATTTTACTCTCAATGGTCACTTCTTTCCCATCAATGAAGCCAAATAGAGTTAACATTTAATTTTTGAAAACATTGCGAAAGTCAAATAAACGAAACGAACAGAAGAGAAATTTTGAATAAACCCCTTAAGCCATTCAATTAAATCAAATTAATATAAAATGCTGTTAAAACTGAAAGCAACCGTAAAATGATATTAATCGATAGTGAACACTCCGACGAATGCAATGTCTTTGCATTGACTTGCCATTCATTGCAACCACAAAACTAACAATTATTGTAACATGTACATACATATATATATGTAGACATTATTGAAATTTGTGTATCCATATAAGGTTAACAACATATTCTTGCTAATGCATAATAACAGCATTTAACACCTTCGCAACGCATGTGTAACAAACAGTATGACAATTCATAATTAAAATGTTTGTAAGGTTATTCTCAGGGCTTGTCTAATAACCATTTAGTTAAAATTAAACGTATTTATTATGTTGTGATGTTTTACTGTAATTATTATGAGAATTTTGCTATTTACCTTAATTGAAAGATTAAGCAAAAGCATATTTAAAACAAATTAAAACGTTGTGATGCAGTTGCGCAAGGTCGATTACTAAATGCCCTACATGAGTTCGCTTAATAGAATTCTTTACCTTTCATTTCCTTTGTAAACTAATCAAATTACGGTTTTATTGCCAAATTGTTGATCAATCGGATCAAGAACAGTATATATATATATTATATGCAATTATTTTTTTGGCCTTTGAGGATTTTGAATGGAATTTATTTGTTTCAGACGGCTGCTTTTACTAGGGAAACGTAGGTTTATCTATATAGGGCTTTTTTTCTCGGTTCATAAATGATAAAAACTAACTCCCGGGCCTTATTAGGAGAGATTAGCTTCAATGTTCCTAATCGTTCTTCTAGAAATTTTATTTTCATATAACTTCTTACTCGGTTGATAAAGAGTAAAAAGTAACTCCAGTAAGATGAACTTCAATGTTGCAAACCGGTCCTTATTTCCATAAAACTTCATTAGTGGAGATATAATCGTGAGCTTTTCATAAGGAATCAGGCTTCTTTGCAAAAATCTATTTGATATCTATAATAAAATCTCAATATCAGATCCTATCAAATCACCTCTCACTAATACGCACGCGTCGTATCTAAATTATCTTTTAATCCTTAAAATTTTATATGGCACATAAACTAAGCTAAATATGTTCATTGGTTGCTGTTGCCAAGCTTTTGCATGTTTGCATCCGCTAGCGGCTCGGATTTATCCTGGCTGCTAAAGTGCCTCTAGCACCCGCTTTTTTTTCTTGTTCCTATTTTTTTCTTATTTATTTATACATGGACTACAATATTTTCGTTTTTTCTTTTCTTTATAAGAGTTTATCCTTTTAGCTTACGATTTGTTTTTGAGAGGCTACTCTATGCAGCTGTTGTTTTATTATAACTTAACTGCATATATCAACATATAAATAAATTAGGATTTAATTTTTCTAAAAAACTTTAAATTCACTCATATAGAAAGGATGGAGTGGGAGGCCGGCTCGAACAAACGACCAATGCTACCATTCTGCATCTATTTTCATACTAAAGTACTACCAATTGAACTTTATTGCCATATAAAGGATGGAGGAAAGCGACAGCGGGAGACGGTTCAACGTATAGTCTCATTTCATGAAAAATCTTGCACATTCAATTAATAGGACAAAATCCTAATATGCCTCAATTTTTGTTGAGAAATATTCAAAATGGAAGAATTTTTCATACAGACTTTTTATCAAAGTAGATCATCAGATAGGCAGGGATCGTAAAAATGGTCCGATCGTATTAATTTTCAATAGGACTCAATGTCAGTGTTCATCAAAATATTTAGAAGGAACAAAAAGTAAATCGTCCAAGTCCTTTTAGATGTGCGGCACACGTACGCACAAGCTCAATATACCTTTACCGCAACTGTGGTGTAGGGTAAAGAAATTTAAATTCAAAAATAATATAACAAAACTTCAGCTTTTATCTAGAGCTTATCAAAGGCATAAAGAGAATACATACATGTTGTAAAAACAAAAGCACAATTTTTAAACTTTTTCTGTGTGAAATGGAAAAAAAAAAAATTAACTAAATTGTATCATTATAAGTCTTTAATTAGAAAGAAAAAGAAAAAAAAAAAGAGATCCCAAAAGAATTTTCCTTTTTCAAGCAATCTGCATAAGAATATGCTGGTAGCTGTAGAAACATGAAATTCTATAAAGACTTCTTAAGGGGATCAAAGAAACGATTCTATTACCTAAGAGAAATGAAAAAGAAATAGTTTTTTGTTTTGCCTTTTTTCTCCTTCTCTCTTGCATCACACATGTTTAAAGTTGCGATGAATAAGAAGAACTTAAAGTAAATCGATGCATTACGTAAATGCTATTATGTAAAACGCAAGTTCGAGATACAATAGCCCACGGTGGCATAAGAGATAACGTCAATATAATAAAATATTTTATGTTGCAAATGGAAGTTATTACGAGTGCGCTTTTTATTTCGCCTTACTTCACACATATATTTATTACCTGCTTTTATTTATTCGTTTCATTCCTTAATCGAAATATTAAACATTCTCTTAAACAGTGTCGAAAAATGGAAAACCATTATCACTGCTGGTCTTGTACTATGGAGAGGCGTGCGCGGGAGTTCAGACAGATGTACAATTAAATTATCATAAGTGCCCATTCGCTTATCACATTGCTGTAATATTAAAAATAGTAATTTTTTTCAAACCAATGAATATAAACAAGTAAGAAAATTATATTCGTTAGTGACCAATTCTCATATACTCATCACTGGGATCCTAAAAAGGAAGGAAGGGAATTACATTTTCATAGTCTATACTATACTCGATACCATAAGTGAACGTGTTGTACTTTATGAGTAACAAGCACGAAACACGGTCATCAAAAGTGTTTACAGTTTTTGCTATGTAGGCGTGTAGGGGTGTTGTAGGTGCGTTCTTTGAAATGTTGAAATCCCTTTCAAATTCTTTTGCAAGCTTTTAGGCTATATCTTGATTTTTGTGAACGGGAGAATGAAGAATGAACCACAGACACGGTTGCACAGACGGGCAGATGGACAAACGAGCAGACGCTCACGTGTGCTCACGTACATCCCGAAATTGAAATTGCCCAAGAATTTATAAAGATTTTGCAGTTTACTTCTTACTTCTTATATAACGATTCAGAAAAGATATGATATTATGACACGCTATAAAATTAAGTGGGCTTGACGGATTTTCCCATTTTTGTGCAGGTTGCGCACTGCCGATTTTTGAGTCTTCTTTAAAATAACTAAAAGACTAAAAAAGTAAAGAAGTAACTTTCCATACTCTACAACATTGAATAGGCGTGGCTGATTCTTTTTACTTATTCGAATAAAAGCGGAAATTTAAATGGTGTGTTCGTTGCAGTCTATGAGTAAGAATGTGGAAGCAAAAGTTTTTTCACTATTTGTTGCATACGCGAGTGGACCTCCATTCCAATCATTTCCAACGTCTTTTACAGATTTATATACGACATTTTCGTTTTTGCGGACGGTAGAACGTTTGTCGCAGATGATACATAATCGGGCAGACGGCCGGATGGGCGTACGAACAGACGGACACGTTTAGGTGCATTTCAAATTTGACACTGATCAAGAATGTATATGTACCGTATCGTGCTTTGAAGATTGCTATGGTTTTGACAAAAATATTATATTTTTATACACTATAATACGGGGTAGGCGTGACATCGACTATAGCTTCCCCATAGAATATACCCCCAAATAAGCAGAAAAAACGTTTTCTGTCTTCTGGAAAACAGAGTTGTTTCCAGTTTACGTAATACTGTAGGCGCGTCCTTCGACCGATTTCCCCCTTTTCAATGTCAACCTGCATGCAAAAACTTACAATATTTCTGCTAAATTTGAAGTCGATAGCTTAATTTTTGCGGCCAGGAGGATGTTTACTACAGGCGTTGCACAGACAGACAGACGGACATGCTTGAAATGCGGATTAGAATTGTGCATTTAGAACTTGACGCTAACTAAGAATATATATAATCTGGGTCTGGGTGGGGTCTCTGATGGTTCCTTGTGGGTGTTGCAATCGTTTCAATAAAATGAATATATCCCTTATTCTCCCGTCATAGGTTTGTTGTACTTATAAGATAAAAAAAATGATCAAACAATAATATCTCTTTTTGATTTTTCAAACAGAGGTGTTCTCAGCTTACGGATCTGGTATCCTTTGGCAGATTCCTTGCGTGCAAGAACTCGCAATACTCCTGTCAAAGTTTTAGCCGAAATCTTCATTTCTGCGACGTAGAGAATGATTACCATCGACAATACACGGATTGGCAGACGATTTCGGTTCGGGGTTTGATGGAATCTTTTTTAATGAAAGTTAAATAATGAAAACTTATTTATAGTTAATGTGAATAGATCTTGAGGAGTAAACATCTTCACACTAAACAGGACGAAATGAGCAAACAGAAAGTGTCGGCAGTTTAACTACAGAAATCTAGAACCATATGAAAACTATTACAGTTTGTGTAATTTTAGTGAAATTTACTATAAGCGAATATTGTGACAGCACGAAGCTGAGTGAAACAATTGAAATCATTTCAAACAAAATGCGTGCCTATATATAGGTTAGAGGGAAAAAGATAAGAAATTGCGTTCCTTTAAAGTCTGGAAAGGACAAAGGAATAAAATCGAACCGTACTGATGAGGGATGTGTGTGCTTTACAGAGTATCTAAAGCCTCTTTATGAGAGTTGCAAAGGTGTTGATAAATTGAGAATGAAATACTAACATCCTCCATCAGAGGATGTAGAAAAGTACATTTCTTTAATCTTTAAGCAAAGATGTAATAAAAGTTGATAAGTATTGCAATTTTTTGCAGCATCTACTGGCAATTTGTGTTTTTGTAATCTTAAAGAAGAACATGAAAGTTGTCTCAAAAGAAAAAAACATACATTTCACAAATTACGTTTCATTTACATTTACACATGCCAAAGGTACACATATTCCGTTTGCTTTTCATTGCTCACATATAACGATAATCTTGTAGAACAATTTGATTAACCTTTCGAGAAAAAGAAAAACAAGTTAGGTGTTATTGAGTACTTGTTCCCTGTCGACTAGATCCGGTAAGGATAATATATTTTACGTTGCTATTTTAGCCGGTCATTGTCTAAGGCGAAAAATGTCCAAAGAAATGTTGTCAAGTTCCGAATTTCTCGAATTATTCCTAGAAAGTATTGAAACAGTTATTTAAACAAATTATTAATTACGTCAAGATATGGTTGATTAATGGGAAAAATACAGCCGAGTGGATAAGAGACGCCGATGTTCACAGGTTCAAATCTAAGTGCGGCAAACCATATCTGATCGTAGATAGAGTAAGTGCTCGAATAGTAAAAGCATGACACTTACCGATTGGTCTCAAAATCACTAGACTGCTGGCCACTCTCTATTTTTCTCTTCCCAATTTGTTCTGCCCATCAATATCAAAAAAAGAAGAGAGTGTAAAGAGGTTTGAACAATTACTTTAACCTGTAAGCTGCTGGAGTGCATTCATATTTTAAAATACTTCTACAAACGTGTTTACAATTGCTGCTACTGAGTTCGAATGAGATCTATTTTGAGAAGACCTGCAGGAAGAAGTGGATGAAATAGCTGCAATTATTATGAACGTTGAGGGAAGGGAAGATAATCCTCTATTCCTCTATTATTGGAACGAACACATAACGACGAGTTCGTCATACTCAATGCAAAAGTCGTCAAAAGAAAAATATATATAGACATTGAAGATAAAAGTTGACACACAACCAATTAAATTTAAAGAATTTATTATTTGTATTCGTATAAGACTTGCCAAGTCTATGGTATACATAGATACATTTCATGTGGAAACAGAAACCATAGCATAATTGAGTATACAGGTTAGCTAGATGGCTGCTAATGTAATCATCTTGCTCCACAGGCATATTTGCGGCGCGTCATACAGCTGCCGGCCGAGGAAAACGATTAGCAGAAAAGTAGGTTAACGAATTAAAAATGAAGCCATGAAGTTAGGTGATCGTAACACGCTTGTAAAAATGTACATAAGTACACTTTTTGCGCAAGGCAGTTCAGTCGTACGAGAACATTTGAGTCGTACGAGAACATTTGAGTTGGACAAGAACGTTTGAGTTAAAAAAGAATACTAAAGTTGAGAAGTCGAGAGTATTGCCAAAGTAAAATGTAAATAATTCTAGCCTTAAAGAATAGATTGTAAATAAAGAAACTTGGAGTTAAAAGAATTCTGAAGTGCATTTCTTTTGAAAATAATATCCACGATCTAGTGATACAGACCGTATCTTAGACAAACGGGAATTTGTAACAATATTATACAAAGCTCAACGGTACGAATTATTCCAAACTTAAAGCTCCGCTGCATGGTTCCATGTTGGACGAAGTTAGTTGAACTATATGGTAGGAGAGATTAACTATTACGTTATGATGAAGATAAAGAAATTTCATTATCTCTGTGTTTATGTGTTTTCAATAAAACCAATCAGTACTCAAGGGGATATCCTCTCTCTAAGTAGGGCAAGAGCAAACCACAGGGAGCGACAGCCTTGTGGGTTTTTGTGCCCAATAGACAAGTATTGTGCCTTCATCAAATTGGCATACGCTTCGGTCCAAGAATAGTCCACCGCTCAGAGATTCGAATCCTTGTTCACCGGCTTAGCGATCGTGACTCTTACGTACTTAGATATGCGGCGTTGTACAACTTTCAATGATTTTATGTTTTTGCATAAGTTGTTTTAAAGGAATTAAAATCAATCTATATTTGTGCCTGGCGTTGACATTTGAATTTTTAACGGCAGAAGCTTAAAAAGCGGAACTAATAGATAACCGGCAGGTAAGGGCAGTAGGGTTTACTTTTGGTGCTCAGGCGGCATAACGGCATAATAATAAAGACTAGACTGCCGCCACCGTCTCCCTATTTGTTTGACTTTTCTCACGACTTTTCGACTGTCACCGTGTTACTCGAACAGACAAAATCTCTGATTGATTCCATTTAAAACCAAGCAATTTGCACACTACAACCCCATTGTATTCGGAAAGTCTTGCCGATTTCAAAGCAATGAAGGAATTGTTTCTCCCGAATTCCACACTTCATCCAATACCAATAACAACAATTGGGACAATCATGTTCGTCTGTGACTTGCGAATCTTTAACACAGACCACTTTTATGTTAAAAAAAATGTAGAAAAATGAAACGTCGCCACTACACAATATTGAGTGGCCGCGACCAATTTTCAAACACCTATTAAAAGGTCATCTATAGAATATACGTGCAAATGTTTATTGGTTTATAAGTGGCGAGCAAAAAGGTCAATTTTTTTTGCTTTGGAAAGCAGAAATATTTCGAGTTTATCTTGTCGTGTGGGCGAGTCTTTGGGCCGATTTGACCCTTTTTTAATACCATCCTATATGTAAGAATTTCAAATAGTTTTATCAAATTCAGAAGCGACATTTTAGTTCTTGTGATCTGGAGAATATCTACCTCACAAAGATGGACAGAGGGACGGGCTTAAATCTATACTTTTATAGAGTGCGTGAGGCTGGTACAAACATCAGCATCCTTATAGTGATAGTGAAAAGAAAATAGTTTAGCTAATTCTATCCTCTATTCCGATTAAGCCGATCCGAAAAATTTCACGAAATGTTGCATGAACTGAAGTTTGAATTGTTGTGAAACCCTCATACAGATTTGGCCCTGAGCCATAAAGTCAAATGATGAGGTGATTACAAAGACTGAGACGTTCTATAAGAAAGGTATCGAAATATGACAGAAACATGGCACGGATTGCATCACCCTTGCAGAAAACTATATCAATAAGGTCGTGTTTTCCACTAAAACGGTCTTTTTCTTTCTTAGTCCTGCGTGGATTAAAATGTACACGTGATGTTTGTGCTTTAAATTGGAATTTTCCCTTTAGTTTCACTTTGACGTCATATTGAAGAGTGAGCTGTCACGAATTGACGAAAATAATAAAAAGTTAATTAAATATTCATTATGAAAGCCAATCACTGATATATTGACTCATACTCTCACCGATAAGTTCTTGTCACTTGTATTAACTGCCGTTAGCCATTTAAATAAAATTGATTTAAGTTAATAAAATATGATCAAATATGACTTTTGCAATGCAATGGCGTTCACACACATACATACAAACTCTTATATGCGTACAGATGCCCACACAAAAAGTGCTAATTTATTCATTAAGTGTCATCAGAAAATTATTGATTGACTGATAGCGACGGTGTATTGTTTTTGATATCCGTTTAAAAAAGTGAACAGCAATTCAATTCGCATAAATATTTCTTGTAAATAATAATAAATAATAAAATTAAAGATTAAACGGAGAAGAGAAAAACTGCATGGATGCGTGCATACAATTGGCGAAAGAACTCCCACAAGTTTGTCGAATAAATCAATGAAATATTTTCATATATTTTTTGAAGTTTGAAAAAAAGGCTATAAACAGCTGTAAAGCGCTGCTGTGTTTTTGCCTTTTTTATAATTTATACTTTTATATAAAACAAAAATACACTTTGATCTTAGCCATAAGGCCGAGAAGCGATAAATATTATGGCCGCTCTTGTTTTTGTCGTGCATTTTTATATACGTCCGACTAAATTCACGATATTTTACTATCTGGACATATAAGCCAAAAATCTATTGGCTTGGTCCATCTCCACCCAACAATCAAAAAAAAAAAAAAATAAAACCAAAATATATTCTTTGATTTATTTATTTATTTATTTTTTTCTTTTCTAACTTACTCCGTCTGGATTGAATTTTGGCAGAGCATGAGGCGAGCAAAATTCCTGTAAAACATCTTGCAGTTTCCGAGTTGAATCTGTAAATATTTGAGAACAACATAAATAAATTTTCGTGTATGAAAAATAATAAAATCTCTAAAGCAAATGTTGTTTTTCGAAAACAAATAAAAAGAAAAAAAAAAAAACTTTCAAGTAATGGATTTGCAACACATGCATGATTTTTACATATGGGAAGTGTGTGGTCAAAGTTACTACATAGTTAATGGACTCGTAAGTTATAAAGTAATAGTGAATGGGAGATAAGTAAGTAATATTCGTCTTGACTCGCATACATACATACATACATACATTCTATTAAAAAGCTTGCAGTTTGCATTCAAGCAAAACAAAGTGAATAAAATACATAGAAACGAAGTAATGCACAAATCGTATTTTTCTGAATTCCTTTAGGTATTTGGTTGAGGTGATGCGGAGAGATGATTACCTTTTCTGCCCATAAATTTTCTTTCTTTCCCTTTTACAATAAATACTCTCGTAAAAGTTAGTCAACTTATAGTGAAGAAGATATTGAACTTATAATCGTTTTTTGTTTAATCTTAAGAACGCTTTTTAATATAAAAGCATAAGACTAAAAATGTGCAAAAAACAAAAATAAAAAAATAATCGTATTCTTGTGGATAAAAATTGTATCCCATGTTTTAAAATTTTATTTCGAAGTCGACTGAATGATGGTCAGACGATAAGATGACCAATCGCAAAACAAATTCGTATACAAAGTGCAAAAAACTCAAAAACAAACGTATTCTCAGTTTGCGTGGTACCGTAGCCGTGCACTTTGACTGTGTCAGGCCATATTCAATGTCATCCTGCTTGCAAGAACATTCAACTTTTTTGACAATTTTGAAGGGAGAATTTTTATTGGATATTTTAAACAGACGGACAGACGAACAAATAGGCAGGAGGACAGACGAACACGCTTAAATCGTTTCAGAAAGTGATTTCGGCCGAGAATGTACACGCTTCATGAGGTAGCTGAAGCTTCATTCTGCTATCGATCGATGGTGGATATAAACAGATTTAAGCTGGTCGCTCTTTCTATTATAACAATCGGTTAATTCTGAATTCTGGTCATCAGTCTTCCCCATCCTATTTGTTTATCCTTCCGTCTGTCTGGCCTTCTGGTTGTCCGTTTTTTGGATGCCTTTGGTTTAACTCATTAAAACTTGCACGACTGAAACTCTATCTGCGAGTCGCCAAAAGCTAACTGTTTGCAGACCTACAGTATTACATGAATGTAGCAGTAACAAAGGCCATCACATAGGGCATGTATAGTAATATATATGGCAAGCACATTTCGACAGTTACTGTGATGGTGAACAAAACAATACAGAAAAAGAGAGAGAGAAATTGATCAGTGTACAGAGTGTCGTAGGTCTCGTTTACCTATCAATTTCTAGCTGCAAAGTTTCAATATACGTTCCGCATATATTCGAAACTACTACCATAATACTATCGCTTTTCTATCTCTGTGGTGCATGCTAAACGTTATTAAATTACTTTCAAAAAAATGAAAGGAACAAAAAAACAAGAGGACGCGATGAACATCATTTGTCAGGACTTATTGTCGAAAAACAAATTTCATGATGTTGTTGACGCAAAAATTGCGTCCATATTGTTTCACAACATTATTTTACTGGTGATAATGAGAGCATTGTGAAATAGTTGGCTCTAGTCGGCTTTCCTTCAAAAAATAAAAATTCGTCTTAAAATATAAATTTGGCTGTTGAGTTGGATCAATGCAATTGAGAACCAACCAAATGTGGTCATAACAAACTTTCTATTGAATTCATCACTTTGTGATAATAATTCAAAAAAAAAGAAAAAAGAAAAGAGAATTGAGTAAAGGGATTTCAAAAGAGGATAACAGTATTTTCGATTTCATTTCCAAAAAAGGAGGGAAGTAATAAGGAAACGAAAGGGTATGACTGTGATAAGGCTAACTCTCAATATTTGTTATATAAGGGAGTAACCGGGTGTGGGACAAAACTTGTTGACGAAATTATTACGGAAATTGCTTTATTTCGAAGAGATTTCCACTTAAACTGTTGTGAGAATTCTTGGAAATCCATTTTAAATTTCAGTTCAGTTCTTTATAATACTTTGTCCAAACGCCAAAGGCTGGTAAATAGTGAAGTGAAAATGAAAATATTGCTTACTATAGGAATATAGAGCGGATATGGAGCCATTGCCCTAAGTTAAAAGACCATTTTTGTTTATATTCTCAATATTTATTTCTTTTGTTTTTTTTTTATTACTATATTTAGCTTCACTTACATGACGTTAGTTCTTGTAATTGTAAAAATTCCCTCGGTGACAGTTTGTCCCATTTATGTAGTATTGTCGTCGTGGTGGTCATTTTGTTTACTTTCGTACTTCAGCTGCAATAAAATGTCAGCAGGCAAAATGGAAAAGGAAAGAAAATAAAATATATTAGTAAAATATATAAATTTCAACATGAATATGAGTAAATATTGCAATAAATAAAATTTTATAAAAAAAACAACAAACAACGGAAGATTAAAAGCACTAACAACATTTATCAACAATAATGGTTGAATTGAATAAAGTAAATAATGACATATCATATATCATCACGTATTCACGACCAACTAAAAGCTCCTCTGAGACTCAGATCATGATACTGACCTTGTGCGATGCAAAAATTGCATTTTATTCAGAAAAAAAAAAAAAATGGCGTTGCCTTTTCAAAACTTTTGGTACCGAAATCTGTTGACCCCAAAAGTTTCAAATTTTTGGGAACGCGTTTATTAATCGTTAGCGAAGAGAATCATCGACACATTGTTCATTGTTCGAAAGTTAAGTACGCAATTAAGAGACAGTGCTAATGCTCATGACATTTCTTTTTTAATTATCTTTACTGTTATGATCTTAAATGATCGATATTCATATATATATATATATATATATATATAATGTATAATATAAACAAACATTGAAACCAATAACATTAAAACTTTGATGAAGCGTTTCCCACGAAGCCATGTTTTCCAGGTGATCGCTCAGTTAACGCTGTGATTTTTCAACCGATTGACTTCAATTTTCGGCTGTGTATTTATGGTGACGTAGTGCGTAGTATTTTTTTTTTTTTTTTTATTGTGTAACTTCAATTTCATTTCGCATTTTTGACAAATATTTTTGAAGAAGACTTTTTTTACTTAATAGAATTTGTATTTTTTTAAGGATGAGAGCCATATTCATTCTGCCAGAACGTTTGCAACGATCAGAGATACCACAAAATACATATATTCGCGATCAGCATCAAATTCTAAATCGATTTAAACATATCCGTCTGTCCATCTGACTGTCCGTCCGTCTATGGAATGTCTGTTTTCATCATTCGCCTGGCCGCAAAAGTGAAGCGATCGACTTCAAATTGGACAGAAAGATCTTACACGCAGGTTGATATTGAAAAAGGGCTAAATTGTTCGAAGTACCCGGCCATAGCACCACGTAAACTGAGAACATCTCTGTTTTGCAAAAGGAATGGGTTTAGGAATTCGTTTTTTGTACAAAAATTTGCACGCATATTCTATGGGCGATCCTACAGCATTTGTGTACAAAAATGGAAATAATTGACCACACCTATCCAATATTATGGTGTATAAAAATTTAATATTTTTTCAATACCTTTATAACGCGCAGTAATAAGCGTAACAAATCCTATAATGTATATAACTTTTAGGTGAGTTTTAAAATTGATGTGCACTAAATATG
>CCAG010020434.1:0-46326 GCA_001077435.1 Glossina morsitans morsitans | reverse complement strand
GTTGCCTTTTCAAAACTTTTGGTACCGAAATCTGTTGACCCCAAAAGTTTCAAATTTTTGGGAACGCGTTTATTAATCGTTAGCGAAGAGAATCATCGACACATTGTTCATTGTTCGAAAGTTAAGTACGCAATTAAGAGACAGTGCTAATGCTCATGACATTTCTTTTTTAATTATCTTTACTGTTATGATCTTAAATGATCGATATTCATATATATATATATATATATATATATATATATAATGTATAATATAAACAAACATTGAAACCAATAACATTAAAACTTTGATGAAGCGTTTCCCACGAAGCCATGTTTTCCAGGTGATCGCTCAGTTAACGCTGTGATTTTTCCACCGATTGACTTCAATTTTCGGCTGTGTATTTATGGTGACGTAGTGCGTAGTATTTTTTTTTTTTTTTTTATTGTGTAACTTCAATTTCATTTCGCATTTTTGACAAATATTTTTGAAGAAGACTTTTTTTACTTAATAGAATTTGTATTTTTTTAAGGATGAGAGCCATATTCATTCTGCCAGAACGTTTGCAACGATCAGAGATACCACAAAATACATATATTCGCGATCAGCATCAAATTCTAAATCGATTTAAACATATCCGTCTGTCCATCTGACTGTCCGTCCGTCTATGGAATGTCTGTTTTCATCATTCGCCTGGCCGCAAAAGTGAAGCGATCGACTTCAAATTGGACAGAAAGATCTTACACGCAGGTTGATATTGAAAAAGGGCTAAATTGTTCGAAGTACCCGGCCATAGCACCACGTAAACTGAGAACATCTCTGTTTTGCAAAAGGAATGGGTTTAGGAATTCGTTTTTTGTACAAAAATTTGCACGCATATTCTATGGGCGATCCTACAGCATTTGTGTACAAAAATGGAAATAATTGACCACACCTATCCAATATTATGGTGTATAAAAATTTAATATTTTTTCAATACCTTTATAACGCGCAGTAATAAGCGTAACAAATCCTATAATGTATATAACTTTTAGGTGAGTTTTAAAATTGATGTGCACTAAATATGTCTCTCTGGTCGCATGTCCATCTGTCCCTCCGCCTAAATATGTAGTATTATTTCCCGTTAGCGAAAATGAAGATGTCGTCTACATATATGCAAAAGAATTTAAAAGTGACTTAAACTTTTCCAAGGACACGTCTACAACGCCCATACTACAAACGCCCAAGCTACAAAAACTCTCGGTATTATAGAATATGAAAATTTAGTCCTTTTACTCTTTTTGCCTTTTTTACGATAACGGGTATAACAGGGCGGTCGCTAAATGGGTATAACAGATTCAGTGATGACCGAATATAATTTTCGTACTTGTTTTTTTCTCATTATTCCACCACTTATTGAATTGAATGGCAATTGAGAAGTTTCGGAATGATTTTATCTTTTAACTCCGCGGAGATGACATTATTTTGTTTTTAAGTGTTATTCAGAAATTGAATTTTTATGACTAAGTTGGGGAAAATGATCCATAACTTGATCCTAACAAAGGAATGTTACACCTTAAGGCAACATCAAATGATTGATGATCTGCAACGTGTGGTGTCGCTTAACAATTTTTGCTAAGAATGCAACCTTGCATCATTTGGATTGGTAAGTACGCGCACGAAAAACCGTTTGAGAAGAAGAGATTTTGACGTAGCATTTGACGGCGGGAAAAAGAAAAGATAACAAGAAAATTTAATTGTATGACTAATAGACGACGTAAAACAAAACAAAAAAAGGATAATAAATTTTAGAAAATCAAAATTGATTACAACATATTCTCTGAAGAAGTGCTCAATTTTGTTAACTATGTTATAATTATATGTGCGCGTAATGGAAAAATTACGACAACCCGAATAACTATCGAAAAAGGAAGCGCTTAGTAATTGATTTGTTAAATGAAATAAGGAGTAATCGAATAAGAACAAAACGTCATTTATTGCTTTGTCATCAAAACGGTAGGAGAAATTTTTCGATATGCAGTTGAAAAAAGTTGTCTGCATTTTTAGCAAGAAGAAGCTTCGAATTTTTGTTTCCAACGAAAAACAAAGATAGTCTGCAAATTACATTCAATTTTATCGAAAATATACATCAGACACAGATATTCTCTTCTCGTTTTGTTTTTGATTAAGTGCGCTACAGTCATTGCTTGTACCGGCATTTTAAAAAGACGGCTTTGTTCATTTTTTTAAATTAAATATTGTGTTGCATAGGCAATATCGACGTCGTCCTAATCATAATCGTCATTACCCGCGAATCAATGTACTACGTGAAAAAAATAAAATACACGAAACATAACCTAACCGTAGAACAGGTATAAACGAAAATGTGTAGTGAAAGTAATAATTAAAAGAGAGACTAAACGAAAGACATCTCAAAAGAAAAGAGAAAGGGATCTCAAAATATGAAAGATAACGTGAGTGAAAGACACAGAAAATATGTTATGCTATTCAAAGGTGCTTTTTAATACAAGGAACTGCACAACAATAGAACCTAATAAATGAACGTTTGGTGGCGAACATTTTGGCTAGAGTCGTTTCCCCATTAATTTTGTATCCTTTGGGATTTATTTAACATAACACCATCGAATCGAAGAAGGCATAATTTAGATGGGTTGTGCTGCTAAATATATGCTTATTGATCTGGATGCGTCCTTCCTATTACATGAATGGTGGTTTAATGCTTGATTCGACGGACAACGATATTTTCTTTAGCATTCTGTTCCTCAAGCATGCGACTTTCGCGATCTTCTCTACATTCTGGAGTCGTTACGGTCTTCTCGACATGTTTCTGCCGACCACAGTCATCCGGCAATTTTCTCGATTTATCTCCTTTAATGTGGCATTTATGCTGTACGCCTGTTTTACTAGAGATGGGCAACCTCAAGTGCGAATCCTTCCTCCGAAATTTACATTTGCGAGCACTGTGCCCAACTCTATCGCCATCGTAGCATTTGCGTACGGTTGCTTTTGGTCTCTTGTCTTTATTCTGCCTCTCCGGAGATTATCCACATAGCACGTTGGAGGCGTTATCAATGATAGGGGCGTGAACTTTGGAAGAACTGTCTTCAACACCAAGTTGCTTTTAAGGCGTAAGACTTCACTTCGTAAAGTTACAAACTGCCTCAAGGTTTCACGCATTTTTTCTTCTAAGTCTTCTATCTTCGCATCAAATTGACTTATTACTTTAGTGACTTTTTCTTCCAGGACATTCAGTTTGGCATCAAACTGGCTTAGCTTCCCTTCCAGCGCATTAATTTGGCAAACAATTTGCTGATACACCTCGTGTATACGTGTTTTCGGGATGTCTTGATTTTCCTGAATTTTCTCGATCTTGTCCGTCATACCGTCAATGTTTGATTCTATCTGATGCGTTTGTTGTTGCATTTGTTGCATAACAACGGCGTTTAATATACTTGCACCATCTTCGCCTGTTTCTTCGCTGTGTTTTTCCCTTATTTTTTCTGTTCTGTGTTTTTCCCGTATTTTCTGTTACTCCCAAATTGCCGTTTTTCTGTTCTCTTTGCTCTTCTTCTGCAATTTCTTGTATGGTTGCACAGCTTTGCTGCAATGGGCGTACTGTAGCTTCAACGTACGTACGTGCTCTCGTCTCTCATCTGTCGTACATGCATCATCTTCGTCTACAATACTGCCCGTCGGGGAGAGTTTATAAGGTTCGCCGTAGAATTCAAATACAGAAGGATCCTCTTCCTCCTTGTCTAGTTGTTCCCAAAGTCGGCGCCGCATGTTGTCTTTTTTATTACGATTACCACCAGTTGCTGTTACGTTCCTTTCACGCAGCTCCTGTTTGAGCTGTTCCACTCTTAGATCGTCTACTATTTCTCTTTTTTTTTCCACGCTCTTTCTTCTAACACCAGTTGTTACAAATTTCCGCTTTTGTATGATACGGTCCGTATCACTAAATCGTGGATATTATTTTCAAGAGAAATGCACTTCAGAATTCTTTCAACTCCAAGTTTCCTTATTTACAATCTATTCTTTAAGGCTACGATTATTTACATTTTACTTTGGCAATACTCCCGACTTCTCAACTTTAATAAGCTTTTTCGACTTAAATGTTTTTCTCCGACTCAAATGTTCTCGTACGACTAAACTGCCTTCCGTAAATAGTCCACTTATATACATTTTTACAAGCGTGGTACCATTACCTAACTTCATGGCTATATGACGCGCCGCGAATGTGTACCTGGGTTTTTCCTTCTCTGGGGATTTGGGATTTTCGTAACACTACTAATTTTCTTGTTATTGTTGGTTTATTTATTTTTTTATTACTACTGTTTTTGTCATTTTTGCATTAAATTAAAAGGAATGCGTTTAGTTAACAAAAGAATGACGACACCGATCATACTTAAACATACCATTATAACAAATGGTGTTGAAATGTGAAAGAAGGAAAATGAAATCAAAAGAGCTCTTCTGTAGATGAGAGAAAGGTAGCCTGGAGGGATCTTCGCACACAACTTCGGGGTCTTCCATAGACATCATGGTCCGAAGGAGACCATTAGGTAGGGTAAGGTGTAAAAAGAACCAGAGCTTAGGGTATGCCCGTTCGGTAGGTATGTGTTATTCTTTTAGAAGAGATATAATGTAAATAAAAAATATATAGATATATAATCAAAACGTTCACAAGAATTCTTATAGTTTTTAAAGACTTTGCTCCCTCCGCCAACACTCTTTTCTCTGCAGTTCTTTATTGCTGTAAGTTATTGGAACAGTGACTCGCTTGATACTAACTCGACAGAATAAGGCTTTTTGTCTCTTTCACTATGCATGATGTTAAAACATGTATCGTAATGCTTCTTAGGTTTTACTCACTTCTTATTTATTTATTTCTTAGAATCTAAAAGCTTTTTCAATGAAATTTGCTTTATATAAGACTTTATGTAAGACTAACGCAAGCCATGTCACTATGCTTTTTCAACTTTTTGGTGATTAGCGCCTTTGGGGTAAACTAAGTTATATATATCTTCTGTAAAAGGAACATTTTCTTTATTTACGGTAACTCAGTTAGTTAGCTTTATTCTGCATCTCGTGGGAATTGTTCTCTGTACCTGCTGAGTATTATGGGATCATGATTCAATTTAGTTATGTTTTTTTTTTTTTCGTTTGTGAAGACACACACATTCAAAAACGAACCAATCGAACGAGTTTGTCTCCCACCAAAGTTAATCGCTTACCTTTCTTACTTCCTCACTCCACTTTTTTTTTGATATTCGGATATCGCTTAAATTTATTGAAAATTATATGAAGCAATAATCTAAGTTTGTATTTTTTAGATGAGCATAAAAGTTAAAAGCCACTGACATAATTATACGATAAAATAAATATTTTTTATAAAAACTCATTGATTACATAAGTTATATAGAAAATTTTGATTATAATGTTTTCTTTTCACCTTTTTTTTTTTAGCTCATAGAAAAACTGCTACTAACACTAAAATTTGATAAAAGTAACTGCACTGATAGTGAGTTTATTACATCACGATAAAAATCTTTCCCCTCATTCCGCTTCCTTTCATATTCACTTTTCATCTCTCTCACACTTAATCTCTCCCACACTGAGTCTCTTTCATGCTTCGTCTCTGTTACAAAGTGTTTGCCCTTTGGCTTAGTGATGATTTTCGATGTTTTTTCCCCTTTATTTCGTTATAACTTTAAATAAATTTCATATTACACATTGAAGTCTTCTGTTACACATCTCTACATGTGCATGCCGGCACATATCGAAAGTGTGATTACAATTTAACACATCAACACGTTTTAAAAGCAATTACTGCGCTCAAGTCAATCGTGAGTTGTTATAAAGCAGTAAAGCGAAGTTTATTTTATGATAATAAATTAAAAAGAAAAAAATGTTAATAAAAATGTAAGGAAGACAATGTTTTTGTTTCATTATTTCGCAGAGAACTGAATTTTCCTATCTAATAGGAGTCTTGCAATTGTCAACATCGTTAAATTTCTTTTTAAAAGTAACGGTTGCTCGTTTTTTTTATTTTTTTATATTTATTGCAGTATAATTTTAATAATTTCACTTTTTTTTCTTATTTTTCGGCATTGATTGGCAGCTAAAATTTTGCTGAAAAAAAATCTTAAAAATGCAAATAAGGACAACAAGGGCATTGCATTAAGTGAATTAATTGACATATGCCACCATCTTTGTTTTTAGTAGCAACTATTTTTGTATGCAAAGTGCACGACAAAATTGTAAACGTTACTTGGTACGTAATCTTAAGTATTTCCTTGTTTAACTCATGCTATGGGAATGAGAATGAAAAAAGAAATTTGCCGCCATTTCTGTTACTTTAATTATAGAGTAGTTATCCTAAGTTTTCTTCAAATATCATTTTACGAATTCTTGTTGTTGAAGTTGTTTTTTTTACCATCGCCTCATTAGAAATTCCGTTCGTATCGTTCCCCAATCGCTCTATTCTTTTGATTTAGTTTCCTTTGCCTGTCGGCTACATCCGAAATTCAAAAAACCGCTCTGGGGACATGATTTTGATACAATTGGAGAAGTAAAATGCAATCGAAAAACGGATATTTTTCGACACAAATGAACAAGCGTATCTTATCAACTACTAAAGATGTGTGATTGAGACTTGACTTGGATCGCGGTTATTGGCCACCGTAAAGAGAGAAGTACTCATTCGAAAAAACCAGAGCGATTTGAATGAATGTTTTGACGACAGCATTAGAAAACACAGTTTTTCCGAAACAAAAAACAGAACTGATCACAAGTACAATGGAATTCTTTATCCATGTTATGAAACCATGAAATTTGAATTTTATTCCCCTGATTAGTTGTAAGTCCAGTTACCAACTAATTTAACTGACTTTTTGTACTTAACCTAAGCGAAGTCAATCTTTTCGTTGCCACCATGTGCATGTATGTGACATGGTGGCTTCTTATCATAGTCCGACGTCAGTTTCGTGGTGCGTTGTGTATTGAAAAAACTTATCAAGCTGTAAAGCGGCAAAATTCTTGAAGATTGGGGTCGACTTATAGCTATCGATCTTCGATGAAGGGTTCGATTTTCTTAGTATCCAATGAAAAATATTTCAATCATTAATTGGTTTTCCTATTTTTCATACAAAACGGACTAAGTTTTTTTTGAAAAATTATATTTACACAAAATAAAATGTCTCTCTAAGTATAATGTGAAAGATGGCTTACAACGTTTAGTTTTTGTTTGTAGCCTGGCATCACCTATTTATGTCAGTTTAAAAGGACGTTTATTTTACGAGTTTAAAATGCTCTGAATACACACGCGTAAAATCTATTTCAACAGGTTTCATACAAACACGGAGAAGCTCTTGGGTTATAGTGGACGTTTTATCAAAGAGGCCTTGTCGGCGGACGAGTTAAGAAGTTTTCTTTCGATTTCCAATTCGGTCCAAAAAAACCATTTATTTGAAAATTTTTTTTTTTTAGATGGAAGAGAAATGATTAAAATTTTTAAAAAAAATTTGGATATAAAGAAAAAAGAAAGGAGGTAATTTTTTCACAAAAGGCTTAAGGTCCATACCATCAAATAATTTATATATTTTCTCTTGAAAAATTACGTGGTAGCGAAAACTTTCGAAAAACGAAAGTCAGTGTAAAAGAAACGCCAAATTATATTCGACCATCAAGAATTATTGCAACATCGTTGATATTGATTTATATGACAATGCCAGCGAAAAGAAAAACATGCTAATGGGAAAGCGTTGCCCTGATATTATTGGGTTAAAACAAGCAACTTGGGTCACTATTGCTGTGGCATTTCCATTAAATGTTTGTGAATTACTTTTATTTTTTTACTTCTTATAAGCAAAATTGTCTGTCTTATATAATCTATTCTTTAAGGATATCTTTATAATTCCCAGCCGTACAGTACATCTTTGTCTTCTACTACATAATATTATTTGTCTTTATTGAATAATGACAATGATAGCAATAAATTTGTTTGTTGCTTGTCAATGTACATATATGTTTGCCCATTATTTGTCCCATAATAAGAAAAAAACAACAGCCATTGAACCGAAGCTTAAAAATTGTTCTTATTGAACTAGAACATAAAAAACTGTTTAACCCTTGAGTGATTGCAAAGAAAATTACGCGAAAGTCTTACGTGATCGAAAGAAAAACGTTTATCAACCAGTGTACTGGTGCCGAACGAAAGTGAACTTTCAGATAGCTAATCATCTTGTAAGGAAGCATGATTCTTTACCCGCTGCAAACGTTAGAGTTCAATGTTATTCAAATGTAAATAAAAGTTAACTAACCCATACGTAACTCTAGTTAAACTTATTAAACCCTAAGTTCTTACAAGTCTGGGTATATTCGCTTCAAATTGTGATGCAACGCCGCATGACTACGTTTTGCAGCTTTATATAAGTACTAATGTAGCTTTCTGTAAGTTACTCTCTCAAATAGACATTAGCAGGTAAGTGGCGGAGTAAGAGTGTGGCAGCCAAAAGCTATAAAGGCAGCGCGCAAACAACGATCTTTCCTTTAGTTGTTTAGTAGCAGTCAAACTGACAGGTAAGTCAAGAACCCCTTAAGCAGTAGTAATTTGCCGTCCTGTCCGTCCGGAACGAGGTCCTTAAGATAACAACGCGCTCTTGCATCATTATCGTATAGACTCTCGGCCTAAAAGGATGCCCTAGCTCTGTAGCTAACCGGTGATTAGCAATTAGGTATTCTCCGTCCGGAACGAGGTCCTTAAAATAAGACAAATATACGAAAGTTCCGTTAATTTAACGAAAAAATTTCTTGGAACAGACCGCTGGACGGTCCTGAGTGAAGCCCCAGCTATAAATTACCCCGTTACAACCTTCACGATCATTGGTTGCGTAACATCTTGTAAACACAACAGATCGAGTTCAATATAAGCTCATTGACCATGCTTTTATATATGTGATCTGCATGGACAATTTTGTAATTAATAAAACTATTTGGGCCATCTTTACCCATTTTCGGAGGCAATCGAAACCACATCTATTTGACGAAGAGCGATAAGGCTGACGAAAGTCGTGCTCTTGGCGATGTTAGGTATGCATCCAAAAATGTTCTTAATTATGTTATAATATGTAATATAAAATATAATCATCTATACATAGATGCGCCAAATGTCCATTAAATAAATGTTTCCCAGTGGCAATGATTGTTTTAAAGTTTGTGGATGGGTTTTCACGCAAACCGTTCACCATACCTATAAAAAATAAATTAAATATTTTTCAAAAACTCGGAAAATTTAAAGCTTCGATAGAAACCAATGCCACTAAAATCTCGAAACGCTCAGGTCGACTCTGAAATTTTTAAAAAAAATCTAGTGCCATCCATCTAAAGGCTACACCGCATACTTCAGATAAACGTTGTTGACAGTAGAAATAGGCTGCAACATTTGTTGCAGAAGGTAAAGTGTGAACATCAATAATGGGAACTATGCAGGACTTGAAGTTGAAGGGAGCTTGCAAGACTCTGACGAGAATAAATCACATACTACAATTACAGTGTCCCGCTGAGAAGCCATACCGTAACTGCATCTTCTGTGCATTGGAATTTCAACGACCCAATAAATATTCAATAAGGGTAAAGTGTTCTTTAGCTGAAGACCAATACACTGGTGTTGGCAGATCTTCGTCATGATGCGACCTCTTGTAAATGGATTTTTAAAGCTAAAACTGATGACAATGGTTGCCCTATTCGGTAGTTAGTTAGTTGAATTTGTCGCCAGATGTTTTATACAAGCAAAAGGACATTAATTATTATGAAACTTTCATACCGGCGGTAAGTTACCCCATCAGAATTGTCAGCATGCTATTGTATCCCATGTAAGCCACATCCGCCAAAAGGAAATTTACATCATACAATCTGGAAGGTGGGACCACGGACCAATCTCTCTTTGTAATTTATCGAAACTGTTTGTGTAACACATTAAGTGACGTCCTCCAAGGCGATGTAGATGTACAAAGTAGATGAAGACAGCATTTGTTTGTTTAGCAACGTATTTCGTTGACATGCGACCAACGTTTAAAAACGGACTCGTCTTTTTTATTCGAAATGAACGGCGCTTACTAAAATTGGCCAATCGAAATGTATTGCGGGTAACTGAAAATAGCTTGGAATGCCTGATTTTAAAACTGTTGCAATTCCTGCTGATTTCAAGCAGAAAATGTTATCAAAAATGTACTCATAAGATCGAAAGAAAAGAAATGGCAAATGCCCCCTATAGGTGTTAGTCATTATTTGTCTTCTTTCTGCCGAATAAATTACGCGGCATGATATAGTGAATTTAGATAGAGTTCAAATTTACGTAAGGTACTGAGAATTGACGAATGATGCCTTACCTAAAAAGCGCAATGGAGAAGGGTTTGATACACAGTAAAAATGGTGACAAAAAAATATCTTCAACGAAACTCATTATAGCCGCAACACAGGTGGGTCCATATATTTGAGGAGGCTGCAAGCGGACTTACTCGCAAAGATCAGAAGATGAGTTTATATTGCGTTGATAAAGGTGTCACATTTTTTATGCTCTTATTATATTCTCATATTCATCGTTGCCCTATTTCTTCCCTTTCCCCACCTTCTTTCTGGCCATCCCCGCATTACGCGAATAGAGGACATCTCCTGGATGATTGGTAATGTTAAAATGTGTATATAAATTCCTTTGGGATGCAATGGCAAATGAAGAAATTAAAATCGAATAAGTGCTAAAACGGTGGCGTTCGTCAGATCATTTCAAATATGTGGTCAATTTTCTGTGAAATAATTATTTTTTATATTTCAATTTACTAGAGTTTCTATGCCTATGTAGATAAGATATACGGGATTAACTAACGTTTTCAAATTTTCGTCGAAAGAGTTTTTTTAACTAAAGTGTTGAGACGGAAGAACAACTTTGTCTCCGTCAAAAGAGCTTCAAACAGCTTCCTAATCTGTAATAAACATTTGATTTGCTAACACATTCGTTTTTTTCATTCGCTTTCTTATTTTGGGCGGGAATATTAATATTCAACGACAGTTTCAAGGGGAAACCAATGTAACTGACTTCTTTTCTTGAGTAGGTTACTTAGGATATATTTAAGTGATAGCAAAAGAAAACTAATTTTTGAAAACATTTAAACAAAACAGTGGCCACACTGGCGCTGTTTTCGCGACGTGGAAACTGTGGAAACTGAGGGCGTTTTTTGTGGACTTCACTGCATGTTTGTAATGCTTAGCAAGATTTTATCAATTTCCTCTTCTATTTACGGAAATTGAATCCTTCACGAACGACATAACTGTGGCCCAAAAGGGGAGAGACTGGCAGAAAGATTACCAAAAAAATTCACGTTAGTTTCCACTGTAATATATATTACAAAGAACACAAAATCAGAAACAGACAAAACAGACGTTAAGAAATTTTTAAGGGACATGTTTGCGTTGATAAATTAAATCAAAAACATGTTTGCGTCATTTAACTTAATACTAATTGTAATTAACCTTTAAGCATAAGTAATATCATTTAAAAATTGTAACAAAAACTTAACCCGATTATTAACTTTTTTAAGTATAAAATAATTGAAAAAATTCGTTAGTGACATAATTATATATCAGCGAGAAGCTCTGTGGCTAGCAATGTCACGGATTTAAATTTCTTTAAAAAAAAAATACCATGTCTATGGGTAGTGTAGCATAGCGCGTAATTGGCAAGTGTTCAAATTAGAAGGTCCACTTGTCGTCAAATTTCCAGCAAAAACGCCAATCATTTATTAATAAACAATATCGGTATTCAGTTATCGAAAAGCCTCATGCTTCATTTTAAAATAATGTTTTAAAGATATTTGTAAAAAAGTCGAATGAACAGAATGAATACTATTGGGATTATGTAATCGACCGTTTCGAAAATTCGTATTTCGAGAACATTTCGTTTACGAATTTGAAACGTTTTATAGGTGTACTTGCTTCTTATTACAATAAAATTTGTATTTATTTTTGCGGTTAGTCTGCAGTTTCGAGACCATGCATAAAGATGTCCTGTCGCGTTCAAATGTTTTTCTTCATTCTCTTTTCTCAAAACTTTCATGCTAAATTCTGTCATTTTTAATGCTTTTGTCAAAGACAGAATGGCACACGTTTCACATTTTATCTCTGACGTAATGCCAGAAGAAGAAGAGAGAAAATTTATTAATCTATAGCCGAAGTCCTGATTAATATGAAAATGTTCATAGCAAACTTTTAATTCCTTGACAGGACCGCCCACTTCTTCCGAATCATAACTACTCAACGAGCCTCTTGACGAAGGTGCACTGAAGTGTTTTCATTTTGAATGAATATAAGTTCTTTTTAAAGACATCTCTTAGAGATGTTAGCTATCGCCAGACAAGACATTACGTTGTAACTTCCCAAAAAGAATTCATTCTTTTTTGGTTATCTTCCCAATATGATCAATCTTTCGCGAGTTGTCCGCTACTTGTGTAACGGGAGGGTCAGAAAGGGATAGGCGGTGGTGGCCGCAGTGTAGCTGGCTGTGGCTGTGTCCTATCCACCAGCGTTATGTCTACCGATGGAGCGCTCGCACAAAATAATACTATTGCACTTGAGGTTTGAATCCACGACCACTGATTCGACAGTCGCTAGTGGTAGTAGCAGTGGGCAGTAATTGGTTTGACATAGTTTTCGAAGCGGTTGAGGAAAAGTTCGAAATATTTCAAGAAATTCTTCCATATTATAGAACGTTTAAAGTATCGACTAAACTAATAGATAATATGTTCTTTTTGGACAATTTGCAAAAGCCTTATTGCTTAAAACATGGTTGGTGGAACCAGATTTACTTTACTACTCTCCATTCAAGCCTAATGCTTTGCTAAGCCGTAAGCAAGAAATGGTTCATGAATTGAAAAAAATAAACGTAAGTATATATGCGTGATGAAATATTGTGAAATGCATTACTTTAGCTTAAGCAGAACTCACAGAGGTGATCAATTAATTACTGTTAAGAATTAAGAAAACTTGAAGGTTTCTTAATAGTTTCCATATGTCAAGCAATTACATGTATTCATATATTGTTGAGTTTCTTGTTTAAAGGGTTGATCCTTTTACATTAAATATGCTTACAGATCTTTAAAAGAAAACAGAAATACACACAACAGACAGCACACCCATAAACTTACATTATATTGCAGTGTGTGAATAGATCCCCCCAGAGGACACGATACATTCACTTCATCTTGATACTTCACCATATGTACATTATATACTAAGGAGTGTACACATACACCTATATATATATATATATATATATATATATGTATAAACAGCCATGTTCGTATGCAAATTTACATGCATGCCATGCGTATGTATATACAAAGCAAACAGAGTATATGGCTGATGATTGCGGTTGGCCCTTAATGGCTGATAATAAATTTTATTCAATTGATTCAACGAACCGTTAAAAGAAATATTCAGCGCGTACTACTACACATGTACATGTATACACACATGTTCAATGGCCATTTCGTTGTTACTTTTTCTTTTTTTAATTTTTTATTGCATACTATCAGGAGACACAATATATGCGCAATACTTAGGGGTTCTTTATGTCTGAATGCGGCTATCGCGCCACCACGTCTGTCTGAAATGGCTGAATGCCTGTCTGTATGTATATCTGCGTCTTTTGTTTGTTATTTGTTGTTAATAAATTTTTGTCATGTAGACAATTAAAATAAAACAAAACAAAATGAATAACAAGCAAACTACTACAACAACAACAATACAAAATAAAATTAAACCAGTTATGTCTCAATCAATAGGGTCTGAACAGCTGTCTAAGAACAAAAACAAAAAAAAATGACATTTTTAGTGATTTCCAATAATGAAATTGAAGGCTATTAAAAGTTTTCTTAATTTATTTAAAATAAAATATTGAAATTAAACAAGGAAAAATAACTATATATTCGCCTTATCACACAGTTCGCGTAGGGCGAACGTGTCACTGCTAAACATATTCTGTGGTCTTTGCAGCTCGTGTATTGTTCTTAATGTTCTTTTTTGTTCTTTGGATTGTTGAGTGAAGTTGGACTAAGCCAATAAATTTGTGGCTTATATGTCCGAAGTTCTTAAGGTTCAAATCATTAAATTTCCTTTCTGTAAAGTTCAATATGCTTCTCGCATTGGGCGATTTTCAGAAAGGAAAAGTTTTAAAAACCGTTTACGTTTGGCCCCCGCTTTCACGCTTCTTTAATTGTATTTGTGATACGCAATAATCAAAAATTATTTGTAATTTCTGCTTTTTAGAGACCTTTTCTACTTTTTTCGGAATATCGGCGAAGAACATGCAACAGATTTGCAAAGGAATTCGCTGCTAATGTTGATCGAATGTAATTCTATATAAAATAAGGTTCATATTTTCGTGTGTTGCAATCATTTAAAAAACTTAGCATACTTTTTGTTGCAAGTTAAAGATATCTTCATAAAAATACGTATTATTTATTCTCTTTAATGTTAAGCTTAATAAAAAAAAAAGTAGCTGTTGTAAAATATCGACGATAAATCGCCAGGACTGACACGCAGATGTCATTTCTAATAAAAAATCCATATAATTTGTAGAAAGCGCGAGCCCTCGAAAGAAGCGTGACACTGCCCTTGTTATGTATTGTATTAACCGCGCTTTATGATAACAATAGCCGCTCAAGCCAGCATTGGCCCGAAAATGTTCTTCTTTGTCCAAACAGCAATTTGACGTCGCCGATGCTCATAAAAGGTGGTTACGATAGAAATTATCAAAAAAACCTAAAAGATATTCCGTGTGAGAAGAGAAAATTGCAATTTTAGAAAAGTGTTGGACTGACGATATTGCACTTGATGAATAAAGCCGTACTTACTAAAAAAAGAAGAAAAAGAAGTCTGACAGAAAAAAGATATTTTCTTAGTAAGTTCCGAGCGTTATTGACCGATGTATTATATTACATTTGATGCATTTTTTTCTTCGAACACTTTATTGTAAAAAATGTATAAATTTAAAAATATTATAATTGGAAAACGTGTGTAAAAAGAAATTTTATATAAGTATTTGACCTAAATTATTGTCTGTCAGACACCCTCAGATAATTGCTATCCAAATGTTTTCTTCTCTCTTTGCACCTATTAATTGAACAATAAAAGTTGTCCAGTTTGGTAAATGAATTTCTCCATAGTAGAGAGAGCAAATACTAAGGAGAAGGATGCGGGGTATATTCGTTTTATCAAAACGTTTGCAACGTCCAGAAGGAAGCTTCGAAGACCTCAAAAAATATATATATTCTTGATCAGCATAAAATTCCGAATCGATTTAAGCTTGCCAGTCTATCCATCTGGCCGTCGGCATAATGTCCGTTGTAAATATTCTCCTGGCTGCAAAAACGAAGCTATCAACTTCAAATTTGACACAAACATTGAAAATTCTTGTATGCAGGCTGATATTGAAAATGGACCAAATCGGCCGAAGAACACGCCTACACTACTACGTAAACTAAGAACGCTTCTGCCTTCCAAATAAATAAAAAATTGGTTTTTTGCTCTTTAGTCAGAAACTACTGCAGGTAAACCTATAAAAAATTAAACGTATATTCTATGGGCGATGCGGTAGGATGTCAACAAAAATGGAAAAAATCGTCCTTGTGCGCTCAATTTTATAATGTATCATAATTTCTCTTTTTTTTAAAACCTTCATGACGGACAGAAGCAAGGTTCAAAAATCCTACAAAATTTATAAATTTTTGGCCAGTTTCAAATGCGTAATCCACCTAAGCCTGTTAATCCGTTCATCTGTCCGTCTTCATCGCCTACAAACTTGCCAAAAAATTTGATCGAAACGATCGAGACTTTTAAAGAACACACTTGCAACATCCATTCGTCTATCTAACAAAAACTGCAAACACCTCTGTTCTCCGTGTCTTTCGCCTGTTAGTCAAATTACAACATATAGACCATATAAGGTATCACTTTTATACTAAAAAGAGAAAAAATCATCCACGCCCATCCAATATTAGAGAGTATGAAGATTTAGTTAGTTTCTTTTTTTTTAGGGTTACGGCGATGGGTATAAAAGATTCGTTCGCGACCGAATATAAGTTCCGTACTTGTTTTGTATATAAATAGAAAAACAAATATTTGAATAAAAGCATACGTAAGAAACTGTTTTTGTGTGTGTTCGGTTTTTTGTTTTCCCACACATGCAACTAGGTTTGCTAAGAAATTCATGTTTTCACCATAAAAGAATTTACATGCAATAAAATGTATCTAGGATTTGTTTTGTGTAAATACTGATATGTACACATATCTAATCAAGTTACAAAGCAAAATCCCCTTTCCATAGACATTAAGATGCAAAAGAAATTCAGAGCGAGATTGCTCTGATTCATCGGTTCAGGCCGAATATTCAATGCAACATCACCAGAGTGAATGAAAATGGGTTTGCGCAAAAGCTTCCTAATTGAATGATTTCATGGTCATCCTATTTGCGTGGGAAGAACGCATAAGACCCGTTTTAGTTCTTGTATTGTTGATGCCGTCTTCGTGACCGTCGACGTTCTCCAATGTAGTCTTCGAGAACCTATTTTACTTATTTTGTAATAGATTCAAGCGAGTGCCGACGTTCGATGCAATCTTCTGGCGCTTATTTTATTTGCATTTTGTCGGGTTCCTTCAGACAAGTGGATGCTGACATTAAATTGTGTTTAGCATTTGATTCGCTGGATGTCTACGGCTTGATGCAATTTGAACTGAACAATTCAATTAATTAATGAAACATGCTCGGTATTCAATTTTGAAGAAAACTACAAACCCCTCTTTTAGTAAAAAAGTGCGTCTATCTGCCGCTAATTCTTTATAACGTGAGACAATTTTGTCGAAATTCTTCTTAGCTCCATCCAGGAAAATTGCAAAATTTCATCAAGCTTTAAAACATATTGTTTCCTTAATAAAACTAAAGTCCTAAGGTAGTGCTTTCTAGAAACATACCCAAATACGTCCAATTAATTACCAGCCAAAAAACGGAAGCAAACTCTGGTTTTGATTGCAGATGCTCTTCGATTGATTATTCTGCTCTTTTCAGAGCTACAGATGCAACAATCTTGCTCCTGCATGTAGATAGTTTAATGAAAGCAAATCTTATCGCTTGGAAGAATTTTGTTTAAAGAAATCACTATTCATGTCCATAACTTTCCAGGATCCTTACACTGAATGTGTAGCGCAAGCATCTCAAAAGCTGCTATACTTTGCCTTTGAAAAATTATCCCTACGACAGTTGTATGTTGACAGTTTAAAAATGGTGCGATGCCACATCTTGTATATTACAAGTCTGTGACGAGTTGCAAAAATGCGTATAGAGGGAGAGCGTTTCATGTGCTCAAGGTTTGAAATTTAAAAGAGTTTCAAATAAAAATGATGCTTAACTCGTCAAGATGTGCAATCAAATACATGTACAGCAGACTTTTGTTTTTCTAAAATCATCTTTTCTTAGTAATTACTTTCTATCCAAATTGAAAGAACAAATCATTTGGCACAAGTAGAGTGTTTTTTATCGACAATTTCATGTCGATTTCCTGCAAACGGAACAACAAAGTTAATCTACCCGCATTTTTTGTTAGTTGATATATGAAAAGCAGTAACAAGACCGGGCTTAAATTCTTTTCTAGTTCTCTACTCTTCCTTCTTATGGATTATGTCAACAATTATGTAAACTGAATTTCAACATAATATTCATTTGTGCATGCTCCTGTAGATATGCATCTGTCTAGGGAAAGAAGCTTAGTAAGCTTCAAGCGGATTATATCGACAAGCAATCTCTGCTTGCAGAGGAAAACAAATGATTATTTCGGAAATAAATTTTAGTTAGTATTTTTTTAAGTTTTTATTGTTTCATTTAATTTTTTAACATAAAACAATTTTTGTATTCCTTTTTATTTTTTATCTCTAGCGAAAACCGATCTGTGAGCATATGCTCCGCGCTTTCTATGATTGCTCCTTCAGGTGCAATCAATGCAAGAAGAAACGAATAGTCTTGCAATTAAATAATAAAAACTAAAAATTATTCCAATTGTTGCATTATTACAAACAACAAAGTAACATATTAAAAAATTAATTCATATACGCAGCCACATAATATTCATTTGACGTCAACTCTCGAACAAAACGATGATGAATTGATTGCATGCAAATGTACGTTGGCTCATCTCGTAGGCGTAGAGAGATGCACATATGTACCTAAGTATGCACAATATACTGTAAAGAGGTGTGTAGAGGTACTGTTGTTAGTTATTCTAATGCGTTTTTTTTTTATTATTAATATTTTATTGCCTTTTTCGATTATATATATATTAACGCAATATCATTTATGATAATTATTTATTTTTTTTTTTTATAATTTACGTAAATTTAGCTCTTAAGCTCTTAAGACAATTTAATTTTGTAATGATTTTATTTATTGCGTGATTATTTATTATTATTTGAAATAACAAATGAAATAACTTTCATGCCGAAGAAATACACAATAAGCACAAAATTCATGTGAAACTACTTTAGTATTAAACACAATGACTATGTTAACTATATTTTATGCGAAAACCGTTAATTTTGACAAATACAAAGTCACTTCTTTACGATTGGAATTTTATAATAGCGCCCTTGTTTAACATTAACGACAGCTTGCTTGTATTGCACTAAGAATATTTTGGTAACTGCGCTGTAGCTCTTCTGAAATGATTATTGCCATGACTTGATATGTCATGATCTTGCGCGGTTCAATCATTTCAAAACAAACCACATATCCTCGTAATTTTCCTACTCTAGAGAATTCGTAGATTTTAGGAGGAAAAAAGAACTCTTTTTTAATTAATTCTTTTTAAGACTTTTTTTCTAAAACCATTGTTCTTACATTTGCTGTCTTGGTTACGAGGACAGTCACGACTTAATCGAATATGTGATTGAAGTTAAGCGGTATTTTGTACTAGACGGTAGTTACCGTCTACAACATCTTCAAGTTAACCACTAAACCGTGGCAAAGTAAAAATAACATATTTTCCGAATAAGTATATATGCGGTTTTTTATAACCGCAAAGGAAAACTCAAAGTAAACCAATTTTATTATTCTGTTTGAAAATAGTATATGAGACACATATACTCACTTAAGGTAATAACATCTACGTATTTATTAACATATACAGACGCGCACACACACGCACAAACATATGAATTTTATACACGTAACGTGTACTTCCACATGCAATAATCGACTGCAGACTATAATGTAAAGAGCATCTGGGATGAATTTGTGGAAAGGTTGCGGATGTAACCGCCATATCTAGCCGCTAGCATCACTACTTAATACCCTTGAAGGTGTATGCAAGTCTGTCGAAACCTTATCTATATACGTCCTCCATTTGGCATTCAAGACAACGTAAGCGAGAGATATCCAAGAGAGAGTTGGATTGATACTATGCTTGAAGGACATGCGCCTCATTTCACGCTATTTGCGAAGATGCTGATTATACTCGTTATAGCTTGCATGATGTCGATTGCGGGCCAAGGCACGCCTATATAATGCAAACTAACGAAGCTGAACGGTGAGCATAACCTGGCTTAACTACAAAAAGGCAGCATCGCTGGAGTAGGTAAGTCGAAGGAAAAAGGACGTGTCGGCTTATACGAAATCTGAAACCTTGAATTAGTGGGCAGCGCGACGAAATCGATTTTCATATAACTTTAATAATCGTCGTGGTCGTGGTTGCTTCCGAGTGTTCTTACATGAGTTTAAAATAAGAGCAAAACTCACTACGCAGTCTGTGCAAGTGCACCGAAAATGCTAAATATGTGTTCTTTGTCTTTTCGAAATGTCAGGGCGGACGACCAAGCCCTAAACACAATGAAGAGAATACAAATAGTAACAAGCACGTTGCCACGACCTAAGGAAATCGAAAGCGGGAGAAGAGCTTGTCACTAATACATTGAAGAAATAACGAGCCTCTAGGAGCGATTCATCCACAACGCCGCATTTCACGTAGCATTGCGATGAAAAAGTAATAGCAGTTAACTCGATGTGGGGCATAGCGAATCTCTTCTGTCGAAACAAAAAATTAATAAGTGAATGTTTTTAATTTTTTTGCTTTAATTTATTCGACAAAATTGTGGCCAAACAACTCTGCAAGCAGCACACACCAGAATACGTAAGTTCTTTGAGAATTTTCCAATCAAAACAATATTATCTTTTCCCAACCGCTATATGCTTTTGATTTAGTTTCGTCCGTCTCTCCCGGAACCCAAAAAACCATACTGGCGAGGTTGTTGTGGTTTGTCCGAGAAAATAAAACCAATGGAAAAATGCACTTTTAAATAAAAGGAGTCAAGTGTATGGCCTTAACTACTCGCGAGGTTGGCATGACATTTGATCCATACGTTAACCAGGACACCATCGACCTATTAGTTTGCGGAATTTGAATTATCCTGCTCAATTTAAATGCAAGGCAGCCAGTTCACTCATAACCGTTTTACCCTATGAACAAGCTTAAGGATGTTACATGGAAAAATTTTGTTGCCTTTTGACCACAATATTAATGTTTGCCTTAAGACGAGCAACACATACCTCACGCTAGCTAAGAATATGTACAACTTGGTCGATTCCGGCCATTTCAAATTAAAAATCGGAATTATAACATGAGTGCGCGGACACAGCGGCAATAAGGAGAATAATTCGCAAGAATCACAAATATGAGAATTCAGTGCAAGCAGCAAGTTTTCAATGTTCGTTTTTTTACTCGTCATCTGTAACAGTCATCAAAACACCCAAATATGACAAATTACGGGGAAGTTATATAAGAAGCAACAAAACAAAACCTAAGAAGAATTTCCTTGATGATGCGGTTTCTACAGGCAATAAGGCTTGGTTGGTTGCATACTTTAAGGTTAGATTGTATATTAAACTCTTTTAACACTAGGCAGCTCTGTCTTATCCTCAAATGGTGTGATAATTGTTTATATAATTCTTTGCAATGTATGTGTGTGTGTGTGTGTGTATGTGTGAGTAGAATCGATGATTTGTTTGTGAGACTTCCTTAAAGCTCTCTGCATTTATTCTGACTGTAGGGCAATCGTGTTTTTTTTTCTTACTTAAGATACTTATACTTTAACAAGGTAATCGCGTAGTCGGATTTATCCTGCAATTGTGGATTTTTAATCTATCTTGTCACCAAATATCGCCCATTTTAGATATAAATACAAATTTGGCGAATCTTACAACATTTGGTACAAACTAAAATCAAACTTTTTTTTTTCGTCTATATTTCAAATCGTTTTTGTTCTGATTTACTTTAGATTTATGAATTTTTGATGAATTATTTTTTTTTGTACGTAAATAACAAATTGATGGCATTTCTTGTCGTTATTGGTCGATTTTATTTTTTTGCAAATCATTCTTAAGAAATTTTTTCTGCAAATTTTGTTTCATCGACAGAGAATTGTATATGTATGTAATATATGTTTGTACAAGACTTTCAGATGTAACACGATAATAAAATTTTGAAATGTGTGTTTGTAAACTTCCGCTTGCATGTATTTTCGTCATAAACTTTTCACAAAACTGATGATCGACAATAAATCACAAAAACTTTATACTGGATGGTGTGAAAGCATAACTTACTATATATGTATGCTTTCGATAACAGCAAAAACAACAATAATAACAATAACAAACAATTCGCGCACTGCGTATTTGTTTGCTGACGCAGTAGTGTACATCAATACAAACATCAATATCATCGTAATAATCATCTTTGTAGGCAACATTACACAATATGTCTGGATGAGTATCATCATCATCATCGTAGTCATCATCATCATCATCATTATCATCAACACCATTATCATCATCAGCACATAAATTTCTACAATTCTTTTAAATCTTGCCGTCATGTGCACGGTTGATTGCGTCTATATATATATATATATATATACGTACATATAATGCTTTAGTTATATGCACATTTATTTGTTTGCTTTTCAATATTGTTTAGCATTAGTGTTGTTGTCTGTTACCCTGCTTGCTTACGCACACAATATGTACTATTTATGCGATGGAGAAAAAAGGTAATTTTTTTTGCTTTTCCTGATAATTGCTCGTAAAAACTTATATTAGCTTTTTAAATAGAGAACAATAACTGAAAAAAAAAAGCAAGAAAAAACATAAAATGAAAACAAAGTCATTTAAAATTTTTAAAGAAATTAAACGTTTGAACGTTAGGTAAACAAACGAAAAAAGAAATGAAAGAAAACAATTGCGTCAAATGCTCATCAGTCGCATCAATCATTGATGACTGTAGTAAACATAGCCAGGTTATACATATAAACTAAAAGATAACAAAATTATTGCACGACTAAAGTACTTTATAAATTCATTTTTCTTTTTTTCGTCTCTTTCTTTATTTATATACAATGTACGCTTTACACAATTGAAACAGACAGTTGGTAAACTTGAGCGGATATTTTCAACACCTGGAGGAACATGAGAATGAGTCAAGTTTCATTATACCAATCGATTTAAAATCAATTATTGAATCGATCTAAACATGTTTGTCCGTCGGTCCAGTAGGTATACCATTATATCCAATATCCGACATTGTACAGTTCTGCTTCGAGATATTTCGATAAATTTCTATACACGGGCATGTTTTGGGTCATGTACAAACCCCCATATATATCATGCATACGTAATCTGAAATTGTTTTTATTCAGAAACATATATAAGTGCTATAGTGGGCCACTTTGAATCATTAAATACCCCACGCCAGACAATAGTTTTTCATATAATGACTTTTCGGAATAAGAGCTTATATAGTATGTGGTTGAAATAGGACCTTATATAGGATGTGGTTGAAAAAGTTGTCCGATACGAACCATACACAATAACCTTTGTCCTTGGAGCAAAACACGTTAGCGTACCAAATTTAATCGAAATACTCAAAAATTGCAACCCGTAGGCTGGAGACAAAAGAACAAGACGGACAAACGCACACAGAATCTTGCATCCATCCAGAAAGTGATTGATCGGTATAGTAAACGGTTGGTCTATCTCTGAGTGCTGCATACGTCTGTACGATTTTAATATATCCTTGCACTACAAGTGGCCCGGGGCATGAATTCTTCCCATTTTGATTATTTTGCAACAAAAGTAAATGAAAAATGATTCTTCAATATAATAAAGGAGTACGGAAATTGTGGGTGGTATTGTAAGATATTGATGAATCCCCTTTTGTATAAAGGGCTTTTTCAAAAAGAAGAGAAAAACCTTATATAGCAACTGCAGTACAAAATAGTAAATTGAGATAGAACTTTACCGTGTCTTACTAAATTGTGATAGCATTAAGGTATGTTTAAGCCGTAAAAGGGTTGTCATGAAAACTAAACTTTTATGTGGGGAAAAGGTCAACTTTCTAGTATTTGATGACTAAAGGAGGTGAACAAGTGTACAAGGTCGAGCGATATAAGCTATTTAAGAGTGGACTTTATTTTACTATGAGCTTTGAACTTTTTTATTTTAATTCCTATATTTTTTTTTCACGCAGTGCATTTTTTAATAGGGATTAAAGTGATTCATCGAAGATGAACGGTGATTGTTTTAGGCGTGTTTTTACTTTAGCTGACCTGTTTCTCATCGCCAATGTATCGTGCCCGCGTTTCATAGATAGCCCATCTCACTGATCTCACTTTCTCTATCTCGATTCCTTCGTTCGTTTTATAGCACATTCCACTCACTTTAGAAAAGCACATCTTCAAGCCAAAGACTTCTACTAGTAGAAGTAGGCGACAAACTGGTCGTACTAACCGCTTGGTTTTGTAACGCCATAATCCTATCCCAATATTCTCTTCATTTCCTACATTTCGCTTACAAAAATTACAAAACGTATTGATCGACTCGACTTTTTTCATAAAATTTTCAATGGTTCGTCTGCCAACAATGATCATCAATTGTTACAAGTACATGTATAGCTGCAATAAACAAGCTTAAAGTCTACAAAAAAAAACTTTGATTAATTTGCAAACCATTTGATAACAGAATTTCAAGTGCTTAGAAAACATAGGATTAGTAACAGTGATGATTTAATTGCTGTTCACTCTTTCAGTTTACTAAATTCTTCTTCTTTCACTTTATCACATAGAACGACACAAAAAAAAGAAAATTAATTTTTATTTGTAAATTTATGACCAATAGATCCACGTACCACGGTCTTACATACTTTTTGTTGTATGTTTGTTTCATAGCGCACGTTCACTGTCTTAAATCCTAAGGTTTTTTTACGGGTTTACAGTATTCGCGGATTTTTATAGTCGGGGATTAGTCTAGGATTTTGATAGATCAGAAGGTCGCCTCGTCCTGTTTATTATAAATGTTCTTCAGTTCAGTAAAGCAAAACAAGACGCTACGACGTAAGAAAAGAAAGAAAATCGAGAAATGACTAGTGATTCGTGGCTTGGAATGATGATAAATTTTCTGAACAGACCATAAGCGCTGTCGTGAGGGCAATTTCCGTATACGTATCTTTTTACAAGCAACTTTATTTCCTTCCGAGGCCTTCGAAATCTTGGAGGTAACTTTGACTATATAAAACAAACGTACCATTTACTCAATCTTCATGTAACTGATCAACTGTTGCAAAAAGTCGTAACGCTGACTGGACACATTCAAAACAGTTACCGTCCTGTGGAGGTGTAAACATCGTAAATATTTTTCTGTTAGTCTAAATGTTTTTCACTTTCAGATTCCACGCCAACTACGTCAGCACCTTCAGTTAAACAAAAAGTGAACTTACTAGTTCGATATTAAACCCCACATGTAGTCTTAATGATGTCCCCATAAGGATTTTTTGGTTTTCGAGCACAGCCAGAAATTGGACGGAGATGTGTCGGGTAAATATTGCGTTTGGGGAACGCTATGAGTTGCATTTGGCGTGAGCAAGGATTGAAAAATCATTGCAATGTGAGAGGATATAGCATTACGACAATGCAAAACCAAGACGTGTTTGCGTATAATTTTGGAGAAGGGCTTCGCGCAAGCAGTGCATAATATTCCTTGCTGACAGTCTGAGATCCGGCGCAAGGAATTCATAATGCATCGCAGCATCTAAAAAGGAGACGACTACTGCTTGAGCGCAATATATAGATGTGTTTACGATTTTTATAAAAATTTTTCAATAAAACAGTTTTTTCTTTTGATATGACGAAAACAAGGAGTAAAGCAATTGACATTTATTGTGCTTACATCAAATACGCTTTTATCAAGACCGCCTACGAAGATATTGAAGCACGCGCGTACACAAATAAATAAATAGAACTAAATAAGGAATAAAGTGACGTATGCCAAGCTTCGTTAGTCAGGCCATAAATAGATTAAATTCCCTTTTTTCTTCGCCGTCACTTGTTAGTGAGTTGAAACGAAATGTAGATAGAAAAGAAACAACAATAACAATAAAATAGCTTTTGTTTAATTTTAATCTAAATGATTGAAATTATTTTTTTACCGAACGCCTCTTCATTGTTAACAAGGACTGCAAAATCGAGCAAGAGTAATACTAATGCTCGTATAAGTAGAATTTATCCGTAACACACCCAGATGTATGCTTACATTTATATGTATGCGTATGTGCGTCATTTTGCTTTGCATTACATATACTTCAATTACTTACACTCTGTCATTTTTACTTATACAAGCGTACATGTCTGCTCATATCATGCACATTAACTGTCACAAAAGCTTAGATCACCATAAAAATGCTAACGAAGAGAGCTAACAAAACATTAAACACACAATTAACAAACAGTCTGCATAGTCTATAAATTATGGCGTTTACATATGTCCATATACATATTTATGTATATCAGATATATATAAGTACATATATTTATATGTATACATATGCGTGCATGTGTGTATTTGCTCACATTATATAAAACTCAAACACTGGAAAAAGCAGATAAACCGCGACAAGTGTTGTGGTAAAAAAAAAGATAGGCTAGTGGACAGACAACAATAACAGGAATTGTGGTAGAGCATCAGAAAACTGAAAAAGAAACAAAAGAAAATATTAATTTTAGTCAGGTTAATTCGATTCATTTGATCCCTACCACTTATTCCTTGTTTTTATTATATATGGAAATATTCGATGGGAGTAAAAAGCTTTAGCGAAATATTAAAATACAACATAACGCCCTACTCTAATAAGATAAGCATGATAATATTGCTCAGGTCCTTTTCCTGCATGGAAAAACTCACTCTGAAGCAATGCTAACGGAATTTTGGATAAATTTGGGTAAAACTGTCAACACAAATTTTGCTTGCCTAGAGTAGAAGCGAGGAATATGAAATAAAGTTTCTAGATAATAAGGACGATTTCAGGAAGCAGGCGTGGAAAACGGTCTGAACAGAAAGGCGTTGTGTCAAGTTCAATTTACGGTTCGCAGCAGACACTTTATGAGGATTAAAATCGTAAGGGACTCGTTCCGATCCAACGTGCAATTTTAAGATATATGACGTGGTGTAGGGTAACCCTAAGTTAAGCTAATAAGGCATTAACTGTGAGTAATTTGAAGAAACGAGATCCGGGACAGTTCCGCTTCGAAGTTAGATGTTTCCGCGCGGCTAATTGCTTGCAAAGTATTAAATTTGTTAGTCGATTCCGGCCTTAGTGCAGACTTTCGATACGCGTACTTCAGTGCATTTTTCTATATTTTATCGAACTTTCAGCACAGAAGGTGCTTACATGTACTTTGTTCAGCGACATGTCTGGGGCAACATAATAAAGTAATCCGAAGTCTCGATGTACACAACTGTTAAATTCGATGATTTGGACTTTTCTTTACATAGAATAACTGTTTTCCATGATAACCATGGAACGCTCACAATTTCGACACCTATTACTTTTGTTGTTCAATAAGAATAGCAATAGTCCAAGCCATCCGGCCTGATGTTATAAAAAGCGGACTGGAATCCACATTCCGTGCTGGTATAATCTAATATATATGTTTGTGATATGAATCTATCCATAAAAAATTTATAAAGAGATAGAGGTGAAGGTACGTAACTATGAAATCGGATTTCTCCCATGGGTGGCCATAAAACCTGGTACACAGCATACACCGAAGCGGCCGTACAGTACAAACATTTTTAGGGAATGAGAAGAAACCATGAAGGGCCATTGAACCTGCTCTAGTATGAAACCGGGAAAATTTGTTTCTTAAAGCTTTCTTACCTTACAAACGATACATAAAAATTGATCAAAGAGCAAAGTGAGATTTGAAAGAAAGGCTGCTTCAAAATAGATATGGAATGGAATGAATTATAGAAACTTCAACTTTCATCCAAATGTGTGAAAAAGCGATTACAGGCGTGGCTTCACACGGTTTACGCTATACCAGAAGAGTTGGTAAACATGATGGTCTGAGAACAAATGGTAGATGACAACAAAACAAAAAGTGAAAGTTGGATGCATATCTTGAATACGAATTTAATTTCTTCTTCTTCGTGTAAAATTCATCAAATCAACACAACAATAGCTGATACATTGTGCTGAGTAGAATAGTGAACAATGTGAACACTAAGTTCTTTCTCTGAATCTTAATAAAGTTAGCGGTTAGAGAATTTCTAATTAATTTCTTTTATACATATTTCGAAGCTAAACAATTAAAAAAAATGAATGAAATGAGTTTTTCCCTTTAAGTGCAAATAGAAAATGTTTAATTTTCTCGTTAATTGTGATTACAGCTTATTCTACGTTGAGGACGCACAGAGTGAATATAAAAATCTATTTAATATTTACTGGAAGTCTTTTCAATTTCAATGTAGTTCAGTTCTACTGAGTGTATGTTGGGATGCATTAAAATCTATATCAGCTGCAAAGCATACTCTCTAAAAAAAGTAAATCGTCCGCTTAAAAACTCCGCAAAAAATTGTTCATTTCTTTGCTTGTGATGATATTTACCGCCATCAGTTGTTGTTGTAAATAAAGCTGGAACTTCTTCTCCTTGAGCTAACAGTGGAATTCCGTGTGTGAAATTTCCTAGAATGATTACGTCATGGGTTGTACAGTAAACGAAAATCTGCAGACATCAGCGTCACTCAATTCAATGAAAAATATATCGGCAAAATCAAAAACAACAACACTTATTTAAGCTTAAGGAATTTAGTTCAGGGTAAGACGACTCACGACCGCTTTTGTGGTATTTTTGTTGTATGCGTGAAAGACGTAGCTTCCTCTGATGTAGAGAATTACAAGCATTTGAAAAGTGATGTTTTTAAATGTTTTTGGCTTTCAAAGATGCCTTACAAAAGAGCATCCTATACCTAAGATTTGAAAAATCACACCTAAAGTTTATGTAAAATCCAAAAAAATCAAATATTCTCGGGTAGTGTAAGCTAAGTGTAATCTAAAATTAAAATAAAGAATAAAAAAAAAATTGAATTTTTGCAGAGTTGTGCGAAAAACAACATCATTTGCGGTAAAATGTACACCTTACGTCTCCATGTAAAATAGCTTGTGATCAAAGGAACAAAAAACTTCAGTCAAAGAAATCAACGGCAGTCGCCTATTCAATCATATCTACAAGATATTTGTATTAAATTTAGTGCATTCGTTGCCAACACATCATGGTGAGTTCGAACCACTGGTAGGAGTACCAGTACTAATAGTAGCAGCTACTCTCTCTCTTTCTCTCCCTCCAATCGGTTTGAAACTTCTGGACGTGTTCTGCTATTGGAAAAATCCTTAGAAAAGAAATGGATTTTTTGAAAGCCCGAATTTACCTCTTAAAAGAACGGAATTCAAGAGATTGAGGTTGAAAAGTCAGACAAATAGCTTCGGTGGGATTAGATAGACGGGTTGCAATTTAATGCTTTTCTTCATTATAAAGAAAGTGAAAAATACATTCTAATAAGTAATCAAATATTTTGTTCTATTTACGCAAAGTCCGTTATCTTTTCGTCATCTAGAATCTATCAAACACGATATGCAAGAGTTTTCCTTTTCAAGGCGATGTCTATAAACACACCTGTGCGAAGAAACGAAAGTGTCTAAGACGAGTTAGAACAACTTGCTGATACTGAACCGAGCGAAGGAGCTTGGAAACGAACACTAAAAATCGAATATAATCCCACGAATGCACTAAGGGTGTAAGAACACTTCTGTGCATTGGTTATCTGAATTTAAAAATGTGCAATTATTTAAACGCTCGTTCCTTATACATTATTTGTTCATTAGTTGTGTTTTTAACCGCTCGTTGCTATGCAAATATTTTAAGCTTTAGGAGATGATGCCATTGAAGCAATAGCTGTGCAAAATGTTTTAATTGTTTGGTAGCATACAATGGAGGAAGTTCATAAAATAAAATGTGTATTCTCCGTCAGTATATAAAACTTTCGGCTCAGTTAGATTTATGTGCATGCCCTTATGCCAATAGTTCTGTTCTGTTAAATGAATGGAATTAATTAAATGTTCTTGTTTTTCTTTCGTGTTTCTATCTATGCTTAACTGCTCAAAAAAAAAAAAAACGTTTTTAAAGGTCTTCATCTCATTTTTTACCTAGGGTTGCTCATCAGACAGACTGTATAAAATAAAAACGGGCAATAATGTCCGTCTTAATAATCAAGAAATAGATGAACAAGAAATTATATGAAATAGTATTTTTTATAGAATACTTTTGCACGCATTTATAGAACTATAAAATGTTGCGAAATCTGAAAAAACCATTTCGGATAATTTAGGAAAGATCAGAAGAGAACTTCCAGTTGAAAGGAAAACCCATTACCGAAAGATGGTGTCTAATGACGTTGTCATAATGTTTGAAGCAAAGGAAACAAGGGAAGGCCTCGGAGACCCTATAAAGTACGTATATTCTTGATTAGCGTGAAATTCTGAATCAATTAAGCCACGTCTGTCCCCCTGTGTGTCTATGTGATGTATGAAGGAATACATCTAAAATACACGCTTCTTACAATTTCTGTTTTTTAAAATGCAAACGCTCTTAACTGAATTATCAAATGTCACTGTACTTCTTTTTTTGCAACTTTCTTATGTATGTAATAGGGCTTGATAGCGTTTGTGTTACCAGAACTATGCAGTTCGTAATCTAACGTTTGGTGAAAACGCCGTGACCGTTCTCCCTCACTGAAGTTTGTCAAAATTCGCGAAATACTAACGTTTCAATGAGACAATGAATAATTAAAAGTACGAATTGCAGGAGACACCTGAAAATGTGAACAAACAATAAATGAACAATTCGCTCGCGTGCTCAACTGAGTTGTAAGTAAGTAAACATCGCAATTGTAACATCCACTATCCCCTAAATACACTGTATCCATTATGTTCGTCATATTCATTATATATATATATCTATCATATTAATGATTTTGCTTTACAATGACTCAAACTCGCTCTTCCGTTTCAGGATTCATAAGAGAGGATGGGGAAGAGTTGCGCTCATTCATATTTGAGTTTTGACTATTTCTTGCTTTTCGCTTTGCTTTTATTTATTTTTTTTTTTTTTTGATAGATCATTGTCATGCGAACAAGGCACCAAATAGTCCTTAAAAAATTTTGGACCATATTCGGTGAATGTTTAGAATGAGTTTAACCATTTTAATATGTATACTTTGAATGTTATTCATTAGCGATATTTCTTACAAATCATAAGTAAACCTAGCTAGTGTATAATCATTAAAACAAATAAGGACTAAACAGCACACAGAGTTCATGAAGTTACACATCAAAGAGTTCTGTTCATTTCACAGCATGTGAAACAAAAATTTCAATACAAAATACCTCCTCTCTAGCCTTAAACGCTCATTATCTCGCGTTTCGATTAAAATCCTTAAGTGGACAAACGAACATAAAAGTGAGGGTTTCTTTGAAAATGATTTCTTTCTTTTCATAGATGGGAGGGAAGGTAATAGAATAATAATATTCAAGTAAAAAAAAGCTAATATATATACCTACCTACCTACCTTAAATACGCTACACCTTTGTTTAAGTAAATAAGCAGTCAAAAAAGTGATTCATCGCATCGGATCCATTTTCAGCAGCGCTCATCCATCCAGCAGTGGGCCAAAAACCCGTCAGTGTACTAAATTTCATCAAAAGCCTCAAAAAGTGCGATCGGTAGGCCGAACACAAGCATAAAAGACAGACAGACGGACGGAGAAGTCTAGACCAATTCAGAAAATAATTTGATACACAGATTATTGAAGATGGGCCAAATTGGTATGGATATCAAATTAAAGCACTTAAAGAGTAGAATGCGTGTGGTGGGTGTCCGAGATTCGGCACCCATCGAACATAACTTTGTTACTTGTTTTATTTATTTTATAATAAATTTGTTATTAATTTTTATTATAAGTCTGCCATTATCCAGATCATTTTAATTCTCTTCCATGTTCACATATTATTTCTCATCTTCATACTTCGAAGTTTTGGTGCTGGAAGGTGAGGCCTTTCGACGTGTTCTCACCGGTCCCGTCGACCCAGCTAAGGTGCTTTTGTTTGCAAATGCCGCTAAGTAGACATAAATATTTTCTAAAAACATCTGTTACCGTTTTCCAAAAGCAATAGGTAGGGCAACTTTTTAGCAGAGTGGTAGCGCGAATAGTTTCCGAAGGGCTTCAGTAAAAGGCCCGAAATTTCATGGCCTTTCAGATAATGACCTTTTCCCTTGATATTCTGTAAGATTCTAACCAACTACTAAGCTAATAAAAAAAGTTGTAAAAAAGTCTTGGTTTCCCTCTCTTAAATCTATCTTAACATCAGGCACTCATTACATTTCCGCGGCAATATGTAAAACGTGTTTAATGCGATGTAATATGGGTGTGACGCAAAAGACTAAAATTAACAATTTAGTGACTTATCATGGTTGCCAGTAATGGCTTTTGACGCAGTCAAATACTCGTAGAAAGCTGTGACTTACCATTTTAGAGTCATTGCAATAGGCCTCTGGGCCTCTCTTAGGGTATTGTAGGCAACTAGGTAAGTTCGCATAAGAGTTGAAGGAGTGTGACAATCTAGACGCTATGATTATCATTATTTGTTTCGTACGCCTCAACACAACTTCCTCTAAATCGTAAGCAGCACACTTTTTATTTGAAGCTTAAAATGTTTCCTTGTGCAATTTTCCTCTTAATTTATATCTGATCTGATCTATCGCACTGCATTTAATCTTCAAAAGGTTGCTTTTCTTGCCTTTATCCTTTTTTAATGAAGAGATAATAAATGTCTACTAACTTTCGAATCTATCTGGCCGTCCCCAACACAACTAAAAACATATTCAATTATAACTTAAAAGCTAATCTATAAATTTATTTAAATCAATGGATACGAAAACAGACATTTCTCAATTGCACAAAGAATACATACGTACATGAATTGGCTTAAGATAAATATCAACTTCCTCTTGTATAATTTGTTTTCTAAAGTTATCATAAACAGAATTCCTTATTTATCCGATATTATCAACAACTTTCAATTTTTGTTTCACGTCAAAGAATAAAAGGGATTTAGAAGTGAATAATAGATAAATTGCAATCAAAGAACTTCTCTTGCATACTTTGCATGCATAATTATAATTATAACTATAATAATTCATTAATTATAATTATAGTACATTCATTAGCATTGGAAGGACAGTTAATAAATTTTATCATTTTCTTTGTAACAACAAAAGTTGTATAAAGCGTATGATCTCAGATTCTAAAGATTAAAACCGCCCCTCAAACACTTTCCCACTCTCTCTCTCTCTCTCTCCCCCTATCTCTATTTCTCTCTCTCTCTCTCTCTCTCTCTCTCTCTCCTTTTCTCTATCTATCTATCTATCTCTCTCTCTATCTCTCTCTATCTCTCTCTATCTCTCTCTCTCTATATATATATATATCTATCTATCTATCTATCTATCTATCTATCTCTATCTCTTTCTCTCTACCTCTATCTCTCTCTCTCTCTCTCTCTCTCTCTCTCTCTCTCTCTCTCCGTCTTTGTGTGTTTATGTGCGTATTTGGTCTGAATTACAGAAAGATAAAATAATCCCCGAGTAAAATTGTAATTATCATTATAGTTTCTGCGATAACATATTTAGTTACATGCTACGTACCACCGTGTAACTTATTTAAGCCTCGTGGATTCAAAGTTCATGTTTTCATCTCATTCCGTCAGAGAATCACTCAACTATACCTCGAGTTAAACAGTTTTCATAATTAACAAAAAAAATTAAATGCAGTTACATGCGATGTAAGCGGCATGTGTGCTCGATATGAGCTCTAAGGTTAATATAATTTCTTTACTTTCTATGTTTTTACTTTATTTTATTTGATTTTTTTTTCAGTTTCTCTATTTGGCACCATCTCGGAATTAATTTGATGCTACTTGAAACTCTAGGATATCTACTCTAAAAAAAAACTTTTTTAGTTTTGTTTGTTTTCTCTTTTTATTTCTAGTATATTAAAAAACTTTTTCGATTTAAGTGCAATTGGTCTACATGCAAGCGTGCATGCATGGATGCATGCATGCATATATGTGTGCATTTGGTTTTCCTTAAAAGTCAATTCGCTTGTAGACAAAAAATCAGCAGCAGTTAATAAAACAAAACTTGAACGGAGCGTATGAGTAATTGCTGAAAATTAAATAACACTTATACGTTACTGCTGTTGTTTTTATTACACAATACAAAGCGCAGCTAAGTAAATAAATAAATTTGTTTTAAAAAAACAAAACTTTATATTTACGACGAATGGATATCAATCACATCAGTACAAAGTATATTCGTCAACAAAAATCAAAAATAATTAAAAATAAGTGCAAAAAATTTCCTTCTTTTTTCTTTCTCTTTAAGTAGTGATTGATGTTGAAATATGGACATGAATAACAATCTGTGTTAAATAAGTTAGTTATTAGAAGGGTCGTACACGGCGAACGATTTCTTTCTTCAAACATTCTCTTGAATTAAGTCAAGTCACTTTTTACGAAAGGACAATTTGAACTGAACCATATACAAAGAGCATGCACGATATTTAACGGAATGTTGGAATGGAAACTTGTTATAATAATTTTCAGATTTAATAAAGCAAGCGAGTTACCGCCAAGATATTGATAAAGCCTGAGCTAAGTGCTTCAAATTTAATTGACGAGCGTTATTTTTTTTGTTTTTTTTATATTTGTGCGTATTAGCCTAATTGGATGACGTTAGTTGCGCGAAATTCCACAAAGGAATTCGAACATCACTAACATAAATAGCTGTTGTACCCTGACTTTTGACAAATTATCTTTTGCATATATATTTAGTGTTTTTAATGAGATTCTCTTTACTTTGAAACGTGTGATTGAAAAAAACTACTCTAAAATGTAAAAATATTTGCAAATAGAATGAATTAAATTACTTGAAGAATAAGTAAGAGAAAGAAAGAACGTCGTACAACTGTACATATAAGTTTAAAAATAAAATGAAATCGAAAAATGTTCAAAGCAATTAATCACAAGTCTTGCGCGAATGTAAATAAATGAAAATATTTTTTCATTTCCACTTTCAGATGTTCTTTCTCAATCGAAATGTACATTTTCCGTATTTGCAATATTTCATGTTCTTATTTTTCACAGATGAGGTGCTATTTTAATCCATATTACAAGTTAAATACTATTATACCTAACTACTACTATACCTAACAACGAGTATCTTGATTGGCATTTTTATCGAAATTAAAGGGAACCTAAAGAAAAATTTGATTTATCGTATTTGAAATCAATCTTAGATGTCGTTGAACTTTTAAAATGCTTTGATTGTCAATTTTTTTTTTAAATATTCAGAATCAGTTCTATATTAATATATATTATCGATGCCAATTTGCAGTCTTTTTACCCGTCTCCCGTGTGATTTTTAAATCTGATCTATTGCAATCTACCACCAATATGTGTGACGACTTTTAGCTTTCTATGTTAAGCCTTGCAATGATGAGCATGACTAAATCCCTTTTAATTCCTTATGCTCGCACTTAGCTTTAAGTTACTGTTACGACTTTTCTCTTGAATAACTTTACTTTAGTAGTTAAAATAATAAGAAGGTTGAACTGATTGATATCGCCAACGTCGAACATAGGTTTAGAATAAGTGGCGTTAGCGTTTCCTCTTTTCTGTTGATCCAGCCGTCGTAGAGTGAAGATGTTAATTTTGTCATCTATAGCCATCCGTTTCATTTTCCAATGCCTAGAAATTTCGCTTTTAACCAGTGAGTTATGCAAAAGAGGGCGTTCATGTTGACTTGGGCATTAAAACGTTTTAATAAGAATTTAGTTTGAAGGATCCAGAAACGAGAGAAATTACCGAGATGCCTTAGAGCTGACCAGCTTAGACCGTAATCCCGGAACTTTTACATTACATTGGGTTCAATTGGTTCGGTAAGGAATAAATACAATAAAAGGTTTAAGGTTTGGATCTTTTGTAACATTAATCCAAATAAACCCCTACAATGTAGTGACGAGCATTAACAGACGAACACCCAATTTGTGGAGAACATATACATATTCGCAGTGTAGTGCTACAAACACAAATACTAATTTAGTAGATTTACGTCTTGAATGACGAGTGGATAGGAAAAAACTATTTGATTAAAGCTTCGGACAATTACTAATAATTTGTACTTTCTTTTTTAATTTGTTGTCTTTGTTTAATCCACAATTACGCAAACATATGTTTGTGGGGTTATCATTCTTCTTATCGTTATTTTATATTTTAATTTTTTTTTATATATTTTATATGGGCACATATGACCAAGCACTGATTTGGTTTCTTGTGTTCAACCTACAGACACTGAAGTGTTTCGGCCCACCAAATCCAATGGTGTTCTCATTTGATTATAATCTGTTTACCTTTCGACATCTTTTTGATCCAGATTTGGAACATAAAGTCGATGGGTCAGCAATTCCAACTTCAATTCATTCAATTTGGTACTGCAACCATCGTCCCGTGACACATTACATTTGTGTCGGAATGAGAAAAATCGTCATCCATTTCGAAAATGACTTTGTCAGGCCCAAATTTTCATTCAAAACTGCCTTTTGATGTCTTTAGGACTTCAAGTGTATTTTGAAAATTTGTTTTTCGATAATGAAGAATAATTTTAGGAACTTTCTTTATGTTGATGTTTCTGTTATGTTGGTCTCTTTTGGGCGTGCACTAGGTTCGCTATCCGAGTTTATACGATCTTGTATAAAATCACCAAACTACCAATAGGTTGCTGTTTTCGGCAGAGGAAAGTTGCTTTTACACTCTTCATGCCAATGCTAAGCCTGAGCAGAGTCTTTTGCGGCCGACAAGACGACCCTTAAAATCAGTTATAACAAATGGTCCGAATAATATGAAATTTCGCGGAACAAATATTACAGTTATAACAGTTAAACATTACTAAGAATGTTTAGAGAAGGATAAGAGTTTATAAGAAATTAAATTGTTCAACATTTTTGCGTTCTTCTCTCATCTTCTAGGACTAACTTGCGTCTTCTTGTTATACAATAATAATCATAGAAAGCACACGTATATCATAAAACTGTCAATAAATCGATAACAGATACCACAAGTTATCAAAAGGTTTTGATTAAAGGTCTTGATGAGTTCTGCTAGCGCATGCTTCAAGTAAACAAGCAGACGCAATCTCACCACCAATGTTAAAGAGTAATCTCTTTGAAATAAAATTCTGTGCAGCCGATAAAAAAATGTAGAGAGTAAACTTCAGCATCTAGGGCTATCAGTTTTATTGAAAACTTTGCCGTACTTTGCCGAGATTAAAACCCACGACTATTGAGTTAGTTAGTAGAGCTGCTTACCTTACTCGGCCACTCGGTCAGATAAATATAAACTTTCTCAGCAGATTTTCAAGTAAATTTAGTTGGCTTCAGTGATTTTCTCCGCATCTAACCTCACCTCTTACTTTAGTTCAAACTTGTAGGATCAGTCGTCAGTTTATATTCCCCATGAATGCACAAGAAATGTTTTGTCGTTCCAAGTAAACCTTTACTAACACGAACAGGATTTTTTACGATTTTTTAATGAAACATACATGACTTTTTACATGAGTGGCTTAACAAGCTGTACAGACGGTAGAAGAACTGCCTGTAGCTATACTTTTGTATTAATTAATGTAAAACACACAATTAAACGCTTTTTACTTGATCGTCTTGTACGTGTACACTCAGCCAGTTATTAGGTGTGCAAATAAGGCATTAACAGGCTCAAAAAGAATAAGAAAATTCTTGATTGATTGACTTGAAAAATCTGAATTGATAGAAGAAAATTCTCATATTTAACTCAAGTAATTATAGTCCAGTCTACTTACGTCGGATCTCTCTGGAATCTCGTAAATGAAAATCATTCTTGAACACTTTTTTTAGCACTACCTACGAAATGGATCTGTATCTCGATACATAGCGAACTTGTCAGCTGTTTTATTACAACTTGTTTTTTTATGAGGATATAAGTGAACAAGTTTTTGCCTATTCTTTAAGAGAGTTTCACTGACACAAAGTATTTTACACCAACTATTGTCGAACTAGCTAATTGTGCATCTTTCTCATCCTTCTGATAAAGTATGAGTTCTGCACGGAATGGCTTTAAAGCTAGAGGCAAAATACCTGCATACGATTCCAAATTCTGCTTAAGTAGACCACAAGTCCATAAGTCCATAAATGAAATCCGTATTAATCAGAAGAGAGATCAGATCCGAAAGAGGGAAAAGATTGCACATTTCAGTTCAATGCTGGTAATGTTCAAATAAAGCAAACAAAACTTTTCCCCAGCTTTACTGTTCTCTTTACTGTAATCTCTTTCTGTGGAGAATTAAGTGTTAATACGTATTGTACAAGAGTAGCATAATGATACATTAACAGAAGCTAGAACACTAATTAATAATAATAATAATCATAAAAGAACAATGCGATCGCTTTATTTTATATATCTGTCAAAAGCTTAATACAAGAATGTGTAAGAGAACGGAGAAATAATAATAATAACGCTACAACAATAATAATAATAATAATAATTACAAAACCGCGTGCAACAAGTGTGTAACCAACAAGAATATTTTATAGCTATACGCTCTTGTGTACGTGCACATATACAAAAGCGCACGATATTAGTTGTGTGACTTGCATTCTTCACTTTTTAACTTTGTTCAGCGAGCAATAAATGTTCATAACATACCACATATGCAGTAACAAACACTCATACATGCGTACATATTTTCATATATATATGTATGCTAGCATTGACTTATGATTTATAGTAGTTGGCAGTGGTTTAAAGAAGAGCAAAAGTTTTTCTCTATAGTCTGCAAATAATGCAGATAAATAACCTTTAGGGTTATTTTGCTCGTTCTTCTCATTGCTGGTGTGTGCTTCTTTTTGCATTTTGTCGCACTTTGTCATTTTCTATAGTTATTTAAAAAGTTTTACATAAAAACTTTTTTAAAACATTCCTTCAGTTCTTCATAATCACCATTCCACCAAGAACACGTTTATCTTGAATTTTTCAAACCATTTGTAACACACCGAAGGTGCTGTGAAATTATCACTTTTCAACAGATTCTGGTTTCCAATCATTTCAGGATAAGTCTATACATATGTCTTATTGGATATTGTTAATAAAACAAAGTTGAAAGTTGCAATTTGTAAAAGAAAGCGAAAGTTTCCCTCCATTATCCGGAAGTAGAACTGAAAACTTCTAGAAATTTTGGTTTCACCTCCACAATAATTGCAATAATTAGAATTTATATCCAAATTCCGATTAGATGATATAATATTTTCATAAATAACAACTATGGATCTACGGATTTAAAGGAGCTTAGTGAAAATTTCTACTAAGCTATCAAATAATAGGCCCAATTGCCTTTCCTGTATATAGAAGAAAGTTAAGCGATTTTGCTGCATTCACTTGAGCTAGTAAATGTGAGCAAGAGATTCGTTCCAATTCAAAAACAAGAACGAAAAAAAAAAAATTCCAACTTTTTTTCTTGTTTGTGAGGCTGTGTTTGTAGCTACGTTAATATTTCTTTGGCTCTTTGTGTAGATGAAGTTAATTTTTCTTTTATATATTCCTCTTGTTTCCCTTAAGGCAACTGACTTGAATACGAAATCCAACCCAACAGCAAAAGAAAACAAAAAACATTAAAAAAATAAGAAAATAATTTAGCCTTAGTTTTGCGAGGCATATAATTTCTGCTTGAGCATGTTAGTGACAAGTTCAACTTTGAAAAGGAGCTCCATGTCAGCTTTCGGACATGTATTATTTAATAAATTTGTTAAAAAAGTCTCTCAAATACAGGACTTAAGATGATTCCTCTCAAAAGTCATCAAAGTTGAAAATTCTTTAAAGCAAACTTTATTACTTTTCATCCGTTTTATTTGCAGGCTTAACATGCCTTGTTTCTTTGCTGTAGGTTTGTTTTCTTCTTTTCCAAGCATACGAGCCAATGTTTCATCTGGTAAACCTTTTCCATTTCCAGTAGAAAACTCCTCAGAGCACTTGTTGAGAGCATTAGCCCAACTCATTGGACCCTCTAAACTCTTTAGAGAGATGTTACATATCATCTATCAAATTTAACATATTCGTAAGTAATAATAACTCTCTCATATATGTGGAGTGGGAATAGAAATGAGTTCATTTGAATTATTTTAAGCGTAAATAATTTCAAGTCATTGCTCTACATTACTCAAAAATGTTGCTTTGAGGCCTTTTCACAGAGCTGTGACCTATTTTCGATTGTTTCCTTTACGTTATTGTTTTATTTTCCTCCGACGCTTCAACTTGATAAAATCTACAATTTAATGAATAAATACGTAGTTCAACAACTTTTATAAATTATCCAAGAGTGCCGTCGAACGTGCTGTGCGTTAATGCCGATCTACAATGGCATTTATTAACCGAATTACACGAATATTTCAACTCCTTACGAGGACATATTGTGATGTTCTCCAGAAATATTATTCTTTGCCGAATTTAAAGCTTATTCTAAATTTTTGGGCATTTTTTTAAGCAAAAAGTTAAGTGAACCTATAAACAAGAATATATATATAAAAAATATTCAGCTTGATAAGTATGCCCTATAAGCAACAGCATCTAAGAGGTTTGAACGCATTTGATAAGGTGAGGCACAAAACTTGAGCTAATAAGGAAAGCAAGTGCTACAATGCGACAGTGTTTCGAATGTCAGCCTTCACGACAAACACTGCATTCTCGAAAAATTCGGCATAGTATGATACAAAGCCAAGCCGGCGACGAATCGCGTCCTTGAAAACGAGGGCACAACGAACCTAAGCTGACAGGTGAAAGTTGGTGCAGCCATTGATTTTCTTCACATAACCACGATATTTGCCAGTATAGATTGACGCGATTGTCATGCCCATTAGAGACCACTTGTAGCTAAGTTTGTATGTATGTAACAGCGAGTAGGGTTTTTTTTTTGTAATATGACGGAAGTCTTAGGGAATGTCTTCTATAGGTGTAACATGGCGACGGACAAAAAGAAGTTGGCAAAGAGAGAAACGAATGGGGAATGGTTGTAACGTATTGCATTTTTTCCCAATAGGTAGGTGTTATGCCTCTGACGACTCAGCATTGACTATAATTACGACAGAGAGTGGTGAAAGCGCACTGAGATTTGAGTGCGCGAACAGCCATCTGGCAGCCACAACTATTGTCTTGTCTACAGGGCTCTGCCGCAGCCAGATCCATCGTTTATTATAAGGATAATTTTCGGGATTAATTTAAGCCTATCTATCTGTCAGACTGCTTGTTCGCATGGTGCGTTCGCCATAGATGGCACGGGTTTGAGATTTTTTGACAAAGTTCCTTTTACTGATGTATTTCGGCCCAACGACGGACTTTATTGAAAATGACTTGGAATGCACCATTTTACGATCATTCCCGATAAAAAACTTTCATTTCAAAAAGTCGTTATGTAAGAAAAAGATGTAATTTTCACAATTTCTCAACAGAAATCACTGGGAAGATCTTTGATCGACTGGAAATATTTTTTGAACTGCTTCCTCTATAACCGGTCCTAAAAAAAGTAAACCTTCATGTGACGTGAGATCTAGATTTTAATATTTTATAATGAAAATTAGTTCGTTGGCTTAAGTGCACCGCAGTTGAATCACACACATCTATTTTTTGAATTCCCCTCCACGTAAGAGTTCTTATGAAAAATAAACCCTAAAATGCCATCAAAGTCTAACATTGCAATACTTCATAACGAAGACAAAATAACACTAGCCAATCGCCAAAATATAGTTGTTGTCGAAATGGCCAATTGTCATAGGCTTTGTTATCCTAATTGATATTCCAGCTTATAAAAATGCCAGCCAGTTCAGACAGTTACCTCTATTTAATGATACCATAATAATAATGATGACACGCCTATCCAATTTCTTTAGTCCCGACACCAAGGTCATACAAAATCGCATGTTAAGTAATAGAAAGGCTTTTGACATACATATATATAAACTATTGCTGTTTTCTTTGGGAAGAAGATAGTCGAAGTCGATCGAAACATTACGAAAAGAACAATAGTGGCGTCAAGAGTGTGTTTTGAACAAGAAACTAAAAATATCGCCAATGCGCAATTAGTTGACTCAGATAAAGTCATTCTGCCTCCACGGCATATAAAATCGGATCTTATGAAAGCCGTAAATAAAGAAAGCGAAGCATTTGTTTGCCGAAAACAAAAATTTCACATGATCAGCGATGCAAGAAGTGAAGAGATAATTTTGGTTGGCCTTGAAACCAACCTTTGTAAAGACTCCAGATTCGATTCCATACTTCGAAGTTATGAAAAGTTGTGACGCTTTTAGACAGGCAGCAATAAATTTTCTAGACATCAGAAGAGCAACTAAGGAAATGGACAATAAAACTGGATAAACGAGAAGTGAACTGGGATAGACATGTTTAAAAATGTATGAAGGATAAAATGTGAATTATGTTAGGGGTAGAAATAAGTTTTCTGTCTTTAAATCGATTGCCTGATGACGCTATCATTTTTTCTGAATTTTTGGATTTGCATAGATTAGGCATTGGTCTTGACATGGTTATGTTCCACTTGTTTGCCTACTGTCGTCCACTGCATATCGTAGTGCAAACTGATGGATGTTCTTTACGATACTGCATTGTGTCCTGTTTTAAGCTGGAAAAAATGCAGCTAAAGCCACGGAAATAATTCAGTTGCCTTAGAATGAAATCTATGAAAGAGTTAGAAAGTGGTTTGAGGGACTTCGTGCAAAAAGCATTAGACTTGAGGACATTGAACACTTGCATATGTTCGTTGCATGTTCGTCTGCCCCAAAAAAAAAACTCTACCCAATAAGTAGACTTTAACTTAGTCTGACAACTTCATCCGATTGCGGCTTCTTCTCCAGAATCTTCATCTTCTGCTGATCACCGTTGCTTCAGGTCGAATCAAATAGCATGCTATTTGTTGAAGAAATCGACCAGCACTGACTTTAAATACATATTTTCTCTAAAGACTTGGTTTGCATGGAGTATTTAATATAATAAGTAACAACTAACGGAGAGAACGTATTCGAAGTTAAAAAATTGTTTTAAAGGACATTTTGTATGTATTTAGATTCAGCAAAATATAGAAAAGTTGCTTCAGTTAAGAGTAGAGGAAAAGTGTTAAGATCTATAGGCGAAAGTAATTGAGGGTAAGACAAGATGTTTGGCAAGAAAATTAATTTTAATAAATCTTAATTAAGTCGTTTCATGTTTCAAGTCTCACCTCATGCCAGGACTCCCATGGATAATTTGCCCGTTAACTGATGACGGAAAAATGGACAATTTTTTGCATTCTATCAGGAAAAATGTGTTAAGAATTTTATTACATAAAGTAATATAGAATATTTATTGGTCTTCTCTGCTCCCCCCTAATGTTTTTGCGTTTGTTTTATATGCTTGAATGATTAAATGAACCAAAATCTTCCTCATTGTGTAAACAAACATTTTCAATTGTGGCTAAATATGGGGTTTATAATATACTTTCATGCACACAGCGTAATACAAATATATTTGAGTGTTAGTAAACGTGTGTGCAGAAGGTGCACATAGAAGCGTATAATTGTGTTGCTTCAACAATAACTCATAAAAGTTTCCTCCGCACCGATTGGTTAACATTCTCCTTCAAGCATTTACCTCATTGTTATGCTTTATACAAACAAAAGCTTATTAAGTGAGCCGGCTAGCGCTCAATATTAAATGTTTGCATGTAAGTGGGTAAACCGGCCTGAGTTACGGTATATCATGAACGAATCGTATTGAAAAGCTTTATTCTTTGTTTAAAAACTTTTCCTTAAATATTTTCTACCTTTTCGACGTTAATCCTTTCGAAAGCTAGACCGAAAGAACGCTTTAAAGAACTCTCGGAAAGTTTACATGATTTTTCCTCATTTAATTCTTTAATCCGTTAAAGTCTTCATAGTTTACGTGTTTGCGTGAATTCATACGATGTGTTAAATGTTAAGCAAAAAGAGGATCTGCCAACCAATAAGCGATTCATGAGCCACTATTTGTGTATTTATTTAAGCATTCAAATTTACATTAAAACAATTTTATTACGATTATAAATAAAAATGTTTATTAATGATAGCATGTGCGGGCTATTCGGTCTCGTATTGATGTAGAATTTATTGAAGCAAATTGATTTCATTTTATATTTCTCATGTTATTTTGTTAACATAATTTGTAATATTGAAGGAAAATTGCGATTCGAAAAATTATTGAAAAATGTTTTAAAAAATTTCTAACCTTAGAATGCTTTACTTTTTTTTTTCACTAGCAAAAACAACAAAGAATTGTAGCTTGAGTTTTTTTATACCCAACGCCACTTATGGTGCAAGGGCACCTTAAGTGCGCAACGCCCAAAAAGACCACCTTTTATTGAGTTTGTCTGTCCGTCTGTCCGCCAACCTACGAGACGCAGCTTTGACCCAAGGAGGAAAACTATTGAAGATGCTTCGGATCGATCTACTTTTTCGACAACTTTCCATATAACGACCCATTTTGAAAGACCATTATGAATAATGGGAGAGCGGTGTAGGGTATCTTATGGTAGAACGCGGTCTTTCCACTTATTTAAATGTTTGAAGAAAAAATTTTCTTAAAAAAAAATAAATTCAATAAAACGTCCTTTACAAAAAAAATAAATTTAATAAAACTTTCTTAAAAAAAAAAAAAAAAAAAAAAATGTTTTCAAATTTTAAAGTTTATCATAAACTTCTTTTCAACATATTTTCGAATTTTCATTTTGTTTAAAAAAAAAATTCTTCATAAAAAGAACTGCGTTTTTCTATTTCTCTTCACTCTAGCGACTTAACATCTTTTCATATGCAAAACACGTACACTTCGTTCGCGAATAAAAGTAAAGGAAAAAACCCACGCATACCTCATTCCGCTGCCTCTTATGCATTTACATACTTACACATTCAATAAGGATCCATGTTTCTCATAAAAATGTCACTTTTATGTATGGCTTAATGAATGGCAACACGAGACGAACACATGACGGCAGTAGAAAATGAAAAAAAAATTATTTTATAAAAAATAATAAGAAAAAAAAAAAACAAAAGTATAAATTAAGAGGACCGTCAAGTTCACAAGCAGCTCAATATAACTAACTGAGTTATTAACAAACAACAAAAAGAGAAAAGAATATTCGACCCTCTCCTCACAACAATTCCACGGAAGTTCATTAATAGAACTTGAACAAGAAGTTTCTAAATGGAAACTTGAAAAATTAAGCGAGAATTATCTTATGAACTATGTATATATTTACGTATGTATGTATGTATGTGTATGTGTGTGTGTGTGTGTGTGTGTGCTTTTGTGAAAATTAATTTAAATTGTTTAACCTTCTGCAAACTTCCAATGGAGTTCATTAAGGAAAACCTATAATTTTTTTTTTTTTTTTTCTTAACTCCTTTGCTAATAAGAAAACACAGAAATTTCGTTACGCGATTCTTTGTGAACAGCTGCAGTTAAATCTATAGTAATCGTTGAACTTTTATTGCTGTTTACTTTTGCTTTGATTAGAAATGGCGTTAAAAGCAAAAACAAACAAAAACGATTCGCAATTATTGTCTAACTAGAAATGGCGCATAAATGGAAATTATCAGGTGATTGTCGACAAACTGGCGCGGCAACATAGCGCAATGCTCGTTACAGTGCTTGTTGGCAACACAATACACCAGCAGCAGTTAGTAACAATAACTCGAGCAAATTATTATTATTTACAGAATTTTATGAAAAGAATCCAATAAAAAATTAAATAGAATGCTTTTAAAGAACGAGAACGAGAACGAGAACGAGAACGAGAATAACTAGAGGCAACACCCGTCCTTAACGAAGCAAGAGATGCTTCAAATATTTGTTTTGGTAAAATGTTTGTTTTTGCTACCTGATCTCTCGGATGCCTCTAAAATCATAGGTCTATTTTCCTTACTGAATGAATGATTTTAAAGTTGAGTAACGTTGGGAATACTAACCCTGCGAAATCATATTACAACGCTTGTCAAAGTCGATAGTCCATAGAGAATGAACCAGAATTCTGAAATAATTCCTTATGTTATACAATAGCACATCCAGCGAGCAAGTCTTGCAAGCTTGAGGATAAATTCGCGGTGTTTGTGCTGAAAATGCTTTATCAAAGTTTGAAAACAGGCAAGCACTTTGATTGTTTACGCTCTGGAAATTTTGATGTTAAAGTTCTTTCGATTTTTGGTCGATCAGGGGTTGCTAAAGTCGATGGAATTCTTCAGCAAAGTGGGAAACATAGGCACAATGCGTCTTGCGATATCGAAAAAATTGCTTTGAACAGCTGCAGAAACGAGCTATTTTTCAAAGCGAAGCTCAGATTGCCTCTCTGTTCAGATAATTGAATCTACTCTCCACTGTCAGCAAGTAATCCTATTAAAGTGCGTAATGGAGATAAAACCTTCTAAATGGATCAGTACGGAATCATTATCAATAATGAAGGCGATTCGGATAAAATTGAGAGGCTTGGGATATTGGCTGAGAAATTTTAATGCGTCCATCGTACAGCTTAGAGATCGCGCTCTCCGATTACCGTTTGTATCGCGCTCTACTGAATCTTCTTAACGATGTAAACTTGACTTCAGAAGAGACCTGTGAAAATAACTTGGCTCTCTTTTTCGCCTCGAAATTCTAGAAGTTCTACTGTGATGGCATAATGGTTTTACTGGAAAATAGTTCAACGTTCACCGATCAAATTGACCAATAA